>PVHP010019475.1:0-25316 GCA_004024765.1 Zapus hudsonius
GAGAGAGAGAGAGAGAGAGAGGGAGAGGGGGAGAGAGAGGAGAGAGGAGAGAGAGAGGGAGGGAGGGAAGGAGAGAGAAGAGAGGCGGGGATGTGCTTGGGGAGGGGGCAAGCGAAAATGTATGTATATGTGTGTATGGGAGGGTGCTAACCTAGAGCATCTCTTTTGCAAGAACCTGTGGAGGGTGGGGTGCACAGGGAGGGGGAGGCAGATACTCTTGCCCTCCTGCCCAGCAGACAAAGAGGAACTGCACAACAAATGCTTGAGAGGCAAGTGTGTGTGTGTGTGTGTGTGTGTGTGTGTGAGAGAGAGAGAGAGAGAGAGAGAGAGAGAGAGAGAGAGAGAGAGAGAGAGAGAGAGAGAGAGAGAGAGAGAGAGAGAGAGAGAGAGAGAGAGAGGCCCGTGGATAGGAGGGAGAAAGGGGAGTCAGGGAAGGCCCAATCCTGTCAGCTGGGAAGCCAAGGGCCCAGAGGTCATGGGGCCCAGGACATGGAGCAGCTTCAAGGCTCTCAGACTGGCAGAAAGCCCCTCCCCCAGCAAACTCAGGCATGGTGTTCTCTCTTCCCCTCCTCTCTGTTCTCTCTTCCCCTCCTCTCTGGGTCTGAGGATTTACAGCTCCTTTCCCCAGCAGTAAGAGGGCCATGACAGTCTAATCTCAGAGAGGTGCTCTGTGACCCTCGGCAAGAAAGCTAGCACAACCTCCCTCCCTCTCTTCCCCCACGTGTGCCCCTGGGGCTCCAGCAGCCACAGCCCTGGATGAATCGTCCTCTATCAGGACGAGGCCCCTGCTCCCTTCCTTCCAGAGGAGCAGCTCGCTGCCAGGCTGACCTACATTGGAAGACTACATTTCTGATTCCAAGAATTTGGGGGTGGGAGGGGCCATGAAACTTTGGGCTGACTACCCCTGCATCCTTTTCTCCTGATTTCCTTAAAACATTTCCCCACACTAGGATACTTGAGGCAAGCACTGCTCAGTTAATTGCCTGAGCCAGGTATGAGCAACTTTCCCCTGAAGGATAAGGAAAAGTATGTGTGATGGGGGAGGTAGAGATCTGTGCTATAAATTAATGCACTCCTGCTTTCTCCCCACCCCATGGGAATGAGCTGTACCTTTAAAAAGAGTAAAGAAGAGCAAGAATGAACTTTATGAATCAGATTCTGTGAGGTGATAAAGTTCCTTTGATAAACAGGAGAGGGGCAGGAGAGAAATCTGTTAAGGAGCTTACTGGCAATGTCAAATGACCTGGGTTCAACTCCCCAGTACTCATGTGAAGCCAGATAGATGCGGAGTGGTGCATGCATCTGGAGTTCCTTTGGTAGTGGTGAGAGGCCATGGTGTGTGTTCTCTCTCTCTCCTTGCAAATAAATAAATAAAATATTTTTTAGAAAAAAAAAAGCTCCTTTCCTCATCAGGTGTGCCAGAAAGGGGGCCATGTAGCATGCAGGCAGAAGCTGTGATGACCTGAAGCCGCAGGACAGCTGGACACTGGGGCCAATTCCTCTGCTTCTACATCAGTGTAGAGTCAGAGATGATCAGGTTCTTAGTCTTGAACATACCCAAACCCTGCAGGGGGCACTGTTCAGACTTAATGTCAGACCTGTCTTGTCGAACCTTTTTGTTTTAAGGAAGCTGCTCATACCTAGAATCTTCAAAGTACATATGAGGAGTTTGGGATCTCTATACTCACTCAAAAATCATCAGTGGAGCCAGGCATAGTGATGCACGCCTTTAATCTCAAGCACTCGGGAAGCAGAGTTAAGAGAATCATTGTGAGTTTGAGGCCACCCTGAGACCACGTAGTGAATTCTAGGTCAGCCTGGGCTAGAGCGAGACCCTACATCAAAAAATAAAAAAGAAGCCAGGCGTGGTGGCGCACGCCTTTAATCCCAGCACTCAGGAGGCAGAGGTAGGAGGATCACCATGAGTTCAAGGCCACCTTGAGACTACATAGTGAATTCCAGGTCAGCCTGGGCCAGAGTGAGACCCTTCCTCGAAAAACAAAACAAAACAAAACAAACAAACAAAAAAAATAAATAAATAAAAAGGAAAAACAAAAACCGAAAAAAAATAAAGAAGGGCCATGATTTCAACTGAATCAACCCACCTGATCCTTGTCATTCTGCCCAGCATGTGGAGGTAGGTACAGTATACCTATATCCAACCCAATTCCTTTTCTCCCTTGACAAGAAAGGGGTCAGGGTCAACATCTTGTTTATTACCCACACAATACCAGTGAGTCTCAGGTGTGCCTGACCCGACTGTAAAAATAATCTACAACTCATCATCACAATGGCACTGGGATTTCTTTGTTTTGTTGAGACAGGTCTTACAAACAGCCCACGCTAACATTGAACTGGAAGTCCTCCTGCCTCCACCTCCCTAGTGCTGAGATTACAGGCATATGCTACTTCGACCATCATTTTCTTTGTTTACTTGAGGCAGGGTCTTGTTATGTAATTTAGGCTGGTCTAGAACTCATGATTCTCCTGCCTCAGCCATCCAAGTACTGGTATTATAGATGTGGACCACCACACCTGTTTCTTTGCCCTAACGTTCTTTTATTTTATTTATTTATTTATTTTGGTTTTTCGAGGTAGGGTCTCGCTCTAGCCCAGCTCCTTGGCTTTTGTTTTTGGAGGTAGGGTCTTGCTTTAGCCCAGGCTGACCTGGAATTCACTATGTAGTCTCAGGCTGGCCTTGAACTCATGGTGATCCTTCTACCTCTGCCTTTGGAGTGCTGGGATTAAAGGTGTATGCCATCATGTCTGGTTTATTTATTTTAAATATTTTATTTATTAATTTGCAAGAAGAGAGAGAGAGAGAGAGAGAGAGAGAGAGAGAGAGAGAGAGAGAGAATGTCCACTCTTATTGCCCCTGTTTTTCCCCTCTCCCCTGCGCTCCAAGAAGTGTGGAAGGAGAACTGTAGACTGCATGCTACTACTATCCAGTACCACAAGCACTGGGTGTCAGCTCTGACTGACATGTCACTGCGCTGAAGCCCCACAGGACAGTGTCTGCTCCCGGCCCGTCCAGATGGAACAAGAAAGGCATACCAGACATATAGGAGCGGCCATTGCAGTCTTCTAAGTCCATCTTAAAGAGCTGTTGAAAGAGAAAGAGCTTCTGTGAGAAGCCACACTGGGAAAAGACGAGGCTTTTCTTTTACATTCTGGAGTAAACAAGAAATGTAAAGTGTGGTCTGATAACATGCTAAAGCAGAAAAACCTTTTTTTTTTTTTTTTTTGGTTTTTCGAGGTAGGGTGTCACTCTAGCCCAGGCTGACCTGGAATTCACTATGTAGTCTCAGGGTGGCCTAGAACTCACAGTGATCCTCCTACCTCTGCCTCCCTAGTGTGAGCCACCACGCCTGGCAAAACTTTAAAAAAAAAAAAAAAGTGAGTTACAGGACAGTCTGGTTTAATCTCAGAACTCAGGAGGTAGACGTAGGAGGATTGCTGTGAGTTTGAGGCCACCCTGAAACTAACACAGTCAATTCCAGGTCAGCCTGAGCTATAGAGAGAGACTCTACCTTGAAAAATGAGAGAGAGAGAGAGAGAGAGAGAGAGAGAGAGAGAGAGAGAGAGAGAGAGAGAGAGAGAGAGCTCAGTAGTTAAGGCACTTGCTTACAAAGCCTAATAACCTGTATTCGATTCCCTAGTACCCACATAAGCCAGATGTACAAAGTGGCATATGCATTTGGAGTTTGTTTGCAGCAGTTGGAGGCCCATGTGCACCCATTTTCTCTCTCTCTCTCTCTCTCTCTCTCTCTCTCTCTCTCTCTCTCTCTCTCTCTCTCTGTATTTCTCTGTGTTGCAGGGAGGTTCCTGAGGCCCCCAAAACATTACAGGCCATTGCCAAGGCTCTTGATTACCCACCAGAATGAGATGGTAAGACCCTACTGCTGAAGACCACATATGCTTGGGCTGTGGTTCTCTGAGAAATTAACTTGGAGCTGAGCAGGAAACCTCCTCCCTGTTAACCAGCTGACAGAAAGCTGGGAAAAGCTATGGCTGCATGCAACCCTATGGAAGACAGACGTTATCAATGGTGGTGAATAGCAGTGGTCCTTGCAAGCCTTAAGATGGGCCAGCCAGGCCTAATGTGCCAACTGGGGCAATAGTGGCATGTCTATTGTGGGGGAAACAAATTACTCTCTAATTGGACTGGAGGCCTGCTCTACAGGAGGAAAAGTATGCCTGGTACTAAAGACCTAGTCAAAACCCTACAGTGGGGGAGGTCATGAGCCCTAGGGGAGTAATGCCTGCTGTTGTCTAGCTGATATTATGCCCACCAAATTGCCTTACAAGCACTTTATTTTATTTTATTTATTCATTTTCAAGCAGAGAGAGAGAGAGAGAGAGAACCAGGGCCACCACCTTGTGGGTCTGGCCCATGTGGGTCCTGGGGCCTTAGGCACTGGAGGCAAGTGCCTTAACTGCTGAGCCATCTCTCCAGCCTGTTACAGGCACTTTAAAATAATGAGCAGACCCATATAAAAATGCTACTCACTTTAAAAATTATTTATTTGCAAGGAGAGAGAAAGAGAGAGAGAGAGAGAGAAAGAGAGAGAGAGAGAGAGAGAGAGAGAGAGAGAGAGAGAGAGAGAGAGAGAGGAGACAGATGGGAAGAATGGGCATAGAAGAGCCTCCAGCCATTGCAAAAGAACTCCAGATACATGGGCCACTTTGTGCATCTGGCTTTATGTGGGTACTGGGGAACTGAACTCAGGTTGTCTTTGTAGGCAAGAGCCTTAATCACTGAGCCAACTCTCTAGCTCCCTACTCTCACTTTTGGTTAGAGAAGCTTCTCTTTTTCAGATGGCAGTGATCACTAGGATAATGCAAAAGACACCCTAGTGCTGAGAAGTGACAGTGGAGTGTTCAGCACTGGGACATCTCTATCACACTTCCCAAGGCTCAGGGTCTATTGCAGACGAGGTGGCAGAAAGATTGTAAGAGCCAAAGGAAGGTAGGACTGCTTACAGTGCAAACTTCCAGAAACAAAATGGCCTTGATATTCATGACTTCACAATGCCTGATAATACCTACACAAAATGGGAGGAAAAGATGATGACACTGGAACAAATCAGAGACTATTTGAGAGGGGGAAGAGATATGAGGGAGGGCGGGGAGGGAATCATAATGGTTTATGATCTATGATTATGGAAGCTATCAATAGCTCACACCTATAATCCCAGCACTTAGGGGGCTAAAATAAGAAGTACATTGTGTGAGCTCAAGACCAGCCTAAACTCCATAGTTGAGTGTGGATCAGTGTGGGCTGCAGTGAGACTTTGCCTCAACCCGTCCTTCCCCAAATATTTACTTTTCAATATTTATGAGAGAGAGAGAGAGAGAGAGAGAGAGAGAGAGAGAGAGAACACCAGGGTCACCACCTTGTGGGTCTGGCTTATGTGGGTTCTAGGGAATTGAACTGGGGCCTTAGGCACTAGAGGCAAGTGTCTTAACCGCTAAGCCATCTCTCCAGCCCAGTACTGCATGCTTTTAATTCCAGTACTCAGGAGACTGAGGTAGGAGGATAGTTGTGAGTTCAAGGCCAAAGTGAGTTCCAGGTCAGCCTAGTCTACAGTGAGATCCTACCTGGCAGGGGGATGCTTTTCCTTAAGCATGAAAGACCCTAGAACCCACATGTGTGTGTGGTCACACATGTCTAGTAGTAGAGGTGGGAAGAGACCAGTGAATAGCTGGGGCAACTGAGTGACAGAAAAAGGCACCCTGAGTTCTCTGGCTTCCACCAGCATGCACGCACCACACTGCATGTGTAAACACATGCTTATATACCACACATCACAAAGCAGCACACACAACACCCACTAAGTAAATTAAAGGGGTGGGGAGAAGAATTTAAAATGTAGGTTGTTGATTTAAGGGGAGTCAAGCAGCAGAGTATTGATCAAGAACACACACCTTTGATCCCAGCCCTCTCAAGGCAGAGGAAGGAGGATCGTTGTGAGTTAGAGGCCAGCCTGGTACTACATAGTGAGTTAGAGGTCAGCAAGGGCTAGAGCAAGACCCTACCTGGGAAAAACAAAGACAAAAATCTTTGCAGTATAAGTTTATATATATCCCAAATAGTTTTTACCACTCATCTAATACAAATAAATGCTCAGAGGCAGATTTGTGGGAGCAGGAGCAGGCAGAAGCCTGAGCTGTCATCAGGATTCCAAGTCTCTTTGAAGACTCACTAAGGCAGGTAGAGTTTGCAAATCTGGTTTGTTTGTAATACTATATGGAGAGGGGCTGGGGTAGAAAGGCTCATAGGGAAGAAGAAGCACCTGTTTGTTTCCTGCCCCATGCTTGCTGGGAGGAAGGTTCATGAGAAAGCCTGGAGCAGGCTTACTCTCATTCTCCAGAGCAACTTTCCCTTACATTTCATCAGAATTTTAGTGTCAACGCTAGGTATCCTTGGTGTGGGGGAAAAGTCTAAGTTTATTTTCAACTCCTGTTTTCTTGACATCCTTTCTGGGACGGACTGAGCTTTGGGGCCAGATTTCTAGAACAAGCTGCAGCTCTACTGTCGAGCTACCTCCTCAGCCACAAGAAGCCGCAGTGATAGAAGTGGTTGCTTTAGTTTTCCCAAGGGGCAATGATTAGAAGAGCCCAAGTCCGCAGGCTCAGCTCATACCTTTGGAACTAGCTACAGATCTTTTTTAAAAAAATAAATTATTCATTTTTCAAGCAGAGAGAGGGAGAGAGAGAGAGAGAGAGAGAGAGAGAGAGAGAGAGAGAGAGAGAGAGAGAGAGAGAGAACACACCAGGGCCACCACCTTGTGGGTCTGGCGTATGTGGGTACTGGGGAATTGAACCGGGGCCTTAGGCACTGGAGGCAAGTGCCTTATCTGCTGAGCCATCTCTCCAGCCCTAGCTACAGATCTTGAGGTGGTTAGAGATCCATAGACAAGGGAGGGCAGTCCAGGACTGAGAAGTTCCTGTTGTTTCCCAAACATCAGCTCACAAACACCCTTTGGGATTTTTCAAAAACAAATGCAAAGCTCAAAGTGCCACACATGACTTCCCTCACATCTCCCTTCCCCATGGAGAAGAGACAGGAGTGAGCAGGATTTCTTCTGTTATCTGCCTGGAAAAACTAAGGCTCAGCGCAATTGCTTGTCCCAGGGCCCAGGTGAGACTAGGTCAAGAATGACAGCACAGGTGCCGGGCGTGGTGGCACACGCCTTTAATCCCAGCACTTGGGAGGCAGAGGCTAGAGTGAGACCCTACCTCAAAAAAAAAAAAAAAAAGCACAGGCTGCTTTTCTAACAGAGTTTAACTTTCCATTAGAACCCATTTGCTTCCTTCAAAAGCGAGGCTTCTTCTCTCCCAAGCAGTAGAAAAATAGGCTTTATGAGAGAAAAGTTGGGATACATAGGTTGTCTTCTGTCACTGGGGAGAGGTGGCTTAGGGGACCTTTTGCTTCCATTCTGCTGTCATTAAGAAAGATGTCTGACCTGGGCATGGTGGCATAAGCCTTTGATCCCAGCACTTGGGACGCAGAGGTAGGAGGATCGCTGTGAGGTCGAGGCCAGCTTGAGACAACATAACTACATAGTGAATTCCAGGTCAGCCTGGGCTAGATTGAGACCCTAACTCAAAAAAAGAAAACAAAGAAAGAAAGATGTCTGAGCAGAGCTGGGATGGTGGCACATGCTTTTAATCCCAGCAATTTGTGAGGTAGAAGTAAGAGGATTGCTATGAGTTCAAAACCAGCCAGAGACTACACAGAGACCCTACTTGGAAGAACCAACCAATCAAACAAACAAACAAAAACCCCAAAAAGGACAACAAAAAAAGCAAGGCTGGGGTTAGAAAGTAGTAGAAAAGTAGTAGAGGGTTTCCTCGAATGAATGAGTCCCTGGGTTTTATCCTCAAGCACCACATAAAACCAGGTGTGATGGTACACATCCTTATCCCAGAAATTGGGAGGTGGAGGCAGAGCATGAGAAGTTCAAAGTCATCTTTAGCTACATACTAAAGACTAGCCTGGGCTACATGAGACTGTCTTAAAAATAAAAAGGGCCTGGGCTAGAGCGAGACCCTACCTCGAAAAACCAAAAAATTAAAAAAAAAAATAAAAATAAAAAGGAGCCGGGTGTGGTGGCACACGCCTTTGATCCCAGTCCTCGGGAGGCAGAGGTAAGAGGATCGCCATGAGTTCAAGGCTACCCTGAGACTACATAGTGAATTCTAGGTCAGCCTGGACTAGAGTGAGACCCTACCTCGAAAAACAAAATAAATAAATAAATAAAAATAAAAAATAAAAGTAAATAAAAAGAGGGCTGGAGAGATGGCTCAGTGGTTAAGGCACTTGCCTGCAAAGCCTAAGGACCCAGGCTCTATTCTCCAGTACCCACATAAAGCCAGATGCACAAATTGATGCAAGCATCAGAGTTCTTTTGCAGTGGCTGGAGGTCCTGACGCGCCCATTGTCTATCTGCCTCTTTCTTACTCTCAAATAAATAAAATATTAAAAACAAAACAAAAAGGATGAAGGCAGGAGGAAAATCCTTTATTTATTTATTTATTTATTTATTTATTTATTTATTTATTTGGATTCATTGAGGTAGGGTCTCCCTCTAGCCCAGGCTGACCTGGAGTTCACTATGTGGTCTCAGGGTGGCCTTGAAATCATGGCGATCCTCCTACCTCTGCCTCCCTAGATGTGTGCCACCATACCCGGCTCTTTATTTGAGAGAGAGTGAGAGAGAAAGAGGCAGACACAGAGAGAGAATGGGAGCCCCAGGGCCTCCAGACACTGCAAATGAACTCCAGACACATGTGGCCATCTCATGCACCTGGCTTTATGTGGGCACTGGGGAATCAAATTCAGGTCCTTCTGCTTTGCAGGCACATGTTTTAACTGTTAAGCCATTTCTCCAGCCCAGGAAGATAATCCTTACGGTCATCCTTAGCTACATATTGAATTTGAGGCTAGCATGGGCCACATAAGACCCTTGCTGCTCCTTTCAAAAAGACATCTCTGGATTGATGCTTGTGGGAGTGTCCCATGTTACTGAAAAAGGAAGAACAAGTTGAGCTGGCTCTGCAGGGAGAAATATGCTCACTGGATTGTATGTGTGCATGCCCAGGTAAGTTGGGCTCTACTAGCTGGATGCAGGCCAAGTGGTTGAAGCATAGCATTCAACTAGCACTGGCTCAGGAAGTGTGTCTCATGTTCAGACTCTGCTTAAATGGCCCCAAAATAATTTCCAGAAGAGTGTTTTCTGAGTTGGACTTTTTTCCTAGTAGTAAGCTGAGCTCTCCAGATTTTTAATGGCTTTTAGCAGGTGCTCTGTGACACATCTTGGGCAAAATTAGTTGCCTCCAGTCTAAATGCCAAGTTGGTAATTCTGGAAGTAAGAGCAGTTGGCAGTCTTCTGCCCTCAGTCTTGGTTTTCTGAAATCTAGGAGCAAATCTATGGATGTACCTTACTCTTCACACAGTGCAAGACTCACAGCCTTCCTATTCCCTGCCTCTCAAAGCACCTCCTACTCCACCTAAACAGGAAGGCAGCTCTTAGTGTCTCTTTAGAAAATCTGGGTCAAGTTAGCCAGTGCCAACTGGAGACACACTGAAGGAGGAGATGGTATAAAGATAGTGAAGTAAGTTATCCAAGGAAGGTTTGGCTCAAAGACCTTAGAAGGAAAGTGGCTTTAAAGCAACATGAAGTTGAGCCTGTCGTAGTGGCACACACCTTGAATCCCAGCACTCGGGAGGCAGAGGGAGGAGGATTGCTGTGAGTTCAAGGCCACCCTGAGACTACATAGTGAATTCCAGGTCAGCCTGGGCTAGAGGGAGACCCTACCTTGGAAAACAAAACAAACAAACAAAAAACAAAACAACAACAAAAAAATCGAAATATTGAAACAAAATAGAGACTGAGAGGGGGAGGTGATATGGAGGGTGGATTTGAGAGGGGGAAAGAGGGGTTAGGGAGGGAATTATCATGGCTTATTGTCTATAATTATGTCGATAAAAAAGTAGAAAACAAAAAAATAGAAGTTGAGCACACACCTGTAATCCCAACACTTGGGTGGGTAAGGCAGGAAGATTGCTGAATTTGGGGCCAGCCTGAGCTATGCAGTGAGCCAGCCAGGGCTACATAGCCAAACTTTATTTATCTCAGAAAACAAAAACAAACAAACCACAACATAAATGTCATTCAGTGACTGAGGTCAAAAGAGGTATACTGTAATTTCAGTTCAGTGAATGAAATACAGAGCAACTAGAAATAGCCAGTCTCCTAGTTCAAAAGGAGGCATCTCTCTGAGGCAATAACAAAGGTTAATCATTGTGACCTCTAGAGAGACAAAGACACTTCCCTTCTTTTTATTTTATTTTAGGGCTAGGGATTGAATCAAGGGTTTCACACATGTTAGGCAAGCACAGTACCACTGAGCTACATCCCTGGCCCTCCCTATGTTTTTTCTTTCTTTTTTTTTGGTTTTTTGAGGTAGGGTCTCGCTCTAGTCTAGGCTGACCTGGAATTCACTATCACTATGTAGTCTCAGGCTGGCCTTGAACTCACAGCAATCCTCCTACCCCTGCCTCCCAACTGCTGAGATTAAAGCAGCTCCTAGCACACCCATTCTCGTTCTCAAATAGATAAAAATATTTTTAATTTTTGAAAAAGTCCTCCCAAGCAAGTCAAGTGTGGTGGTACACACCTTTAATCCCAGCACTCTGGAGGCAGAGGCAGGAGGATTGCTGTGAGTTCCAGGCCACCCTGAGGACTACATAGTGAATTCCAGGTCAGCCTGGGCTAGATCCAGACCCTAACTTGAAACCCCTGTACCTCCCCCCAAAAATATAAAGAATGCAAGGAAGGAAGTCAGTCCTCCATGGCCCTAGCTTTCTCTCATTAATATGAGGTTACATTTGAGCAAGAGCAGGTGAAAATGGTATCTTTTCTAGAGATGATTTCTTAGCATGCGCCCTGATAAGCAGTAGTGTGAACCAGTCTAGGGTCTGACTGCTCTGTGAAAGGGTATCATGGTGTCTAGGAAACAAACCTAAGCCAGGCATGGTGGGGCATGACTTTAATCCCAGCACTCGGGAGGCAGAGGTAGGAGGACTGCCGTGAGTTCGAGGCCACCCTGAGACTACATAGTGAATTCCAGGTCAGCCTGGGCTAGAGCGAGACCCTGCCTCGAAAAACAAAAACAAAAACAAAAAGAAAAGAAAAAGAAAAAAAGCAAACAAACCTAGACATTGAGTAATTTGTGACTCTGAAATGCTCTTTAGAATCAATTTCATGGCCTCTGAAGGAAACCCACCAAGCTTTGCTCAGTTCGCATGTCTGTCTTTACAGCAGAAAGGTCTGACTCAGTTTTTCACCAGGCTATAGATGATAACCTCCTGTGTATGTATAAGACAGATGAAGACACTTCAGCTTTATTTCCAAGTGGTTTGAGAGGAGTGCAGAGATGAGTTCCAAAGTCATCTTTCAAAGGAATGAACTGTTTTCAAACTAGAAAGTAGTAACGCTGGAAGCATAGCACCTGGGCAGAGGAAACTGTCACCTCATTGTCTCCTTTTAGATCCCAGATGGATGCATCTTTTCTCTTGTTCTTTGTGTTTCCCTCCCCTCCTTAAGACTGTGGAAGAGAAAAATTAAGAGTTATGAGAAATAGACATCTCACACACTGTCTCATTTCAGAATTTAGAACTAAGGAAAAGGGCCAACTAAATACTTTATCAACAATTTTTTTTCCAGGTAGGGTCTTACTCTAGCCCAGGTTGACCTGGAATTTACTATGTTTCTGCCTCCTAAATGTTGGGATTAAAGGCATGCACGGTCTCAGGGTGATCTTGAACTCATGGCAATTCTCCTACCTCTGCCTGCTTAGTGCTGGGATTAAGGTTGTGAGCCACCAAGGCCTGATTTCTTTCTTTCTTGTTGTTTTTGTTTTTCTAAGATCGGTCTCACTTTAACCCTGGCTGACCTGGAACTTACTCTGTAGTCCCAGGCTGACAATGAACTCACAGCAATCCTTCTACCTTTGCCCAGTTGGGGAGATGGCTCAAAGGGGAGAGTGCTTGCTATGCATTTGTGAGGAACTTAGTTTGGATCTCCAGAACTCACATAAAGCTGGGTGCAGTTGTGTGCTTCTGTAAACCAGTGCAGAGACAAAGAGACTCCATGAAAGCTTGCAGGCCAGCTAGCCTGGTGTAGGCAGTGGACAAAAGACCCTGCTGCAAACAAAGTAGAAGGTGACGACCAGTACCTGAGGTTGTCTTCTGATCGCCCATGTGCCTGTGATATGTGTGCACCCACACTCACACAGACATGCATACCCATACAGAGATTAAAAGAATATGCTAAACTGGTGCTCACTGAATCTTTTTTTTGTTTGTTTGTTTTTCGAGGTAGGGTCTTGCTCTAGCTCAGGCTGACCTGGAATTCACTGTTGTCTCAGGGTGGCCTTGAACTCATGGTGATCCTCCTAACTCTGCCTACCCACTGCTGGGATTAAAGGCATGCGTGACCACTCCCTGCTTTATAAAATGTTTATAAACAGAGAGAGGGGGGAGAGGGAGAGAGAGAGAGAGAGAGAGAGAGAGAGAGAGAGAGAGAGAGAGAGAGAGAGAGAGAGAGAGAGAGAATGGACATGCCAGCGCCTCTAGCCCCTGCAAATGAACTCCAGATGCGTGCACCACTTTGCACATCTAGCTTTACGTAGGTACTGGGGAGTTGAACCTGGGTCGTTAGGCTCTTCAGGCAAATGCCTTAGCCACTGAGCCATCTCTCCAACCCCCCTGTATCTTTAAAAATATTTTTTCATGGGCTGGAGAGATGGCTCAGAGGTTAAGGCACTTGCCTCCAGTGCCTAAGGCCCCTGGTTCAATTCCCCAGGACCCACATAAGCCAGACCCACAAGGTGTGGCCCTGGTGCTCTCTCTATCTATCTCTATCTCTCTTTCTCTCTCTGTGTATCTCTCTGCTTGAAAAATGAATAAAATATTAAAAAACATTTTTTCATTTATTGGAGAGAGTGTGTATGCACTAGGGCCTCTTGCCCCCCCCCCCCAAATGAACTCCAGACACATGTGGCACTTTGTGAGTCGGGCTTTATGTGGGTACTGGGTGTCAAACTTGGGTCATCAGGCTTTCCAAGTATGTGTCTTTAACCACTGAGCAATCTCTCCAGCCCCTCACTGAATCTTTTTGTGGTAGAAAACCTGCTTCTTGGTCAGGTGCTACATTTGGTACCTACAAGGTGGATCTTACACCCAGGGAGCAGGTGCATATCAGCATTATATCTTCTTAGATGCCTTTATTTGATAAACCTTGACCTGTCTCTCTGTTTCCAGAGCAGAGTCTAAAATTCTTCTAATGCACGAGGCCCTGGGTTCGATCCCCAGCACCTCTGCCAAAAAAAAAAAAAAAACCAAAAAACAACAACAACAACAACAAAATAAAACTCTTCTAAGAAGAGTAGGCAAATCAGTCTAGAATTCACAACCCTCTTCAGCAAGGAGACTCATGAGGTCACTGAGGAAAAGGGAGTTGCACTGTCCCCAATCATAGGATCCCACACTCCTACTTTCCTACAGAGTGAAATGAGGCTAAAAACACCTGATCAATAACTCATCCTTCTTCAAGTTCCTTGGCGTGTGTGTGTGTGTGTGTGTGTGTGTGTGTGTGTGTGTGTGTGTATTGTATGTGGGATAAGATTGAGAGAGAAAGGAAGAGAAGAGAATGCACAAGTATACACCATTCTAAGGAAAAATAATTCCTTTGTGGATACCAGTGTGGGGGAGGGTAGGGTAAAAGATACAAACTGAATATTTAAAACCAAGAAGAAAAAAACAAGAAAATTTCAGTTGCGTATTTTTTGTTTTGTTGGGAGCCGAATCTCACTCTAGCCCAGGATGCTGACCTAGAACTCATTATGTAGCCCAGGATGGCCTTGACCTCACCTCAATCTTCCTACCTTAGCCTCTTGAGTGCTGGGATTATAGGCATGAGCCACTATTCCTGGCTCAGTTGCATATATATATATATATATATATATATATATATATATATATAATTTTTTTTTTTTGAGGTAGGGTTTCGCTGTAGCCCAGGCTGACCTGGAATTCACTATGTAGTCTCAGGGTGGCCTCGAACTCATGGTGATCCTCCTACCTCTGCCTCCCGAGTGCTGGGATTAAAGGCATGTGCCACCATGCCAGGCTTCAGTTGCATATTCTTTTTGGGGGTGGGTTCTCAAATTTTGGGGGGATTCTATTCTCAAATAGAATCAGGATTTCTATTTGAGACACATCTTAACCTGCTGAGAGGAGGGAATGCCCAGAAGCTGAACTTGAACTATACTCAGTGAGCAACAGTGTGCTTGAGACATCAATGTCTATCACCCAGGGCAAAATATAATTCTAAAGTTGAAGAAACCAGGGTTGCTCCCATAACCCTGAAGCCCACTCTAGTAGCTCCAGGGAAGGGTCCTCTGCTTCCCAATAGTAAGGCTAGTTTCTTCTAAGACAATTTTTTTTTTGAGGAACCACATCGTACTGTTCTCATGGCTCAAGAAGTTGTCTGGATTCTCTAGTTTCAGGCTGCTGATAGGGAATGTTAGTCCCCTGTACACCACAAAAAAGATTCACTGACCTACTAGCAGGCCCATGAAGAGGTGAAGGATTACCTGCCAGGCATTTCCTACATGCATAACAAACGAGACACTATGCTTTCAAACTTTGTCCGGTTGATCTTTCATCTGGCTACACCCTCAGAATCTGAGTCAAACACCTGTCTTCCATGCTTCCTAAGTATATAAACATGTCTCAAAGTGGGCAAGCATCAGTGAAGGGAGACAGGCCTCAATGATTATATGGCTGGTCATGAGTCTGGAAGGCCTAGAGGTGACAGGTGGGTATGTCAGAAACATACCAAGCTTCCTACAGAGGCTTTGGGGATGATGGGAAACAAACAGAAGTTACTACATATATATATGAGAGCTGGTAACAGTCACAGCAGTAGACAGTCTAGCTTATGAGAGAAAGGAATGAGGTAAAAGAAGGGGACAAAGCTTTATATACAAGAACACATCAAATCTTCCTAAAAGCAGTTGGTAAATTCTTGATGTTGAATCAACAACTGAGGGACTTTAGCCTACAGAGGTGGCTCAACAGTTAAAGGTGCTTGCTTGCAAATGGGGGACCTTATTTCCGAAACATCACAAGGTCCATATTTCATTAAACATTTCATTTACACCCAAGACAGTTCTAATCATGATTTATACAAAACAAAACACAGACAACCTAGTGTGGTGGCAACACTTTGGATATGGAGGTAGGAGGATTAAGAAGTTGAAGGTGGGCTTGGGAGATGGCTCAGTGGTTAAAGGTCATTGCTTGCAAAGCCTGCCTGCCTGGGTTCAATTCCCCAATACCCATGTAAAACCTGATGCACAAAGTGGCACGTGTGTCTGGAGTTCATTTGCAGTGGCAAGAGGCCTTCACGCCCATACTTTAAGTATATAAAATGTGTGTGTGTGTGTGTGTGTGTGTGTGTGTGTGTGTGTGTGTGTGGTTTATGTGTGTATTTAGAGGTAGGGTCTCACTCTAGCCCTGGCTGACCTGGAATTCACCATGTAGTCTCAGGGTGGCTTTGAACTCACTTTGATCCTCCTACCTCTGCTTCAAGTGCTGGGATTAAAGGTATATGCCACTATGCCTGGCTAATAAAAATATTTTTTACAAAAAGAAGTTCAAGTTGAGACAAATGAGATCCTGTCTCAAACACACATACACCAGAGAACTACAGTGAAAATTCAACTAGGCATACTTGCAATTAAAGCACTCCAGTAGCTGAAGCAGGAGGATCATCACAAGTTCGAAGCCAGCCTGGTACACATAGAAACCAGTTCCAGCCTGGGCTATGTGAGACCTCATCTCAAAAAAAAAAAAAAAAAAAAAAAAAAAAAAAAAAAAAAAAAAAAAAAAAAAAAAAAAAAAAAAAAAAAAAAAAAAAAAAAAAAAAAAAAAAAAAAAAAAAAAAAAAAAAAAAAAAAAAAAAAAAAGAAAAAGAAAAAGAAAAAAAAAGAAAAAAGAAAAGCAAGCAAGCCAAAACACCAAATCAAACCACATAATACAACTCTAGTAGATCAAGGATAAGAAAATAATGGGCTGAGTCTGTATGAGGATGAGTATTTGAGGCAGAATAGAAAGGGAAAATTGTGGAAATATGGGAAACAAACAGCCCCTCACCCAGGAGTAGGGTTGAAGCCTCAGGCCATCTGGGAATCAAGAATTTTAATACAATTAACATTGCTTAAGGCCTTTCTCCATCCTGGCTGCAAACCCTGCAACTTTCCAGGACTTTCACCAGAAACATCCTCCCCAGTAAAAGAGCAAGTCCTAACCCCCTTGTGCAACCTGCATGGCACCTTGTAGTCTCATTTATCAGAGGGAAAACAAAAACAAACGGATTTCTTAGCAGCCCTTTAAGACATAACTTGAGAGCCATTACAATAGCATAGATGACTAATGTTGAGACACTTAATTGCAACGCTCCCTTGAGAAGCCCATACCCAACCTGGGGTATCTTTCCTGGGCACGTTTTTGTCCTTAACGCTCATGCTTGAAATCTATATGAAAATCTCTTAATAAACCCCAACTCTGCTTCATACTGGTTTCTCCTGAAATTGTCTTCTGTATGAAAGCCAAAGATAAAGTTTTACCCACGGGTAGGTCCCTATAAGATCAAGAGAACTCAGGCTGGGACCTCGGTCCCTGTTCTCCTCTCCCCCCCCCCCCCCCCCGCAGGTGTGTGAATGCTCGGGTAGCAGAAGGTCTGGCTTCCCAAGTTTGCAGCTCCCGTCCGTCCGGTGTCGTTGATTTCTTTTTTTTATTTTTTTTATTTTCTTTATTCATTTTCAAGCAGAGAGATAGAGAGAGAGAGAAAGAGAGAGAGCACCAGGGCCACCACCTTGTGGGTCTGGCGTATGTGGGTCCTGGGGAACTGAACCCGGGGGCTTAGGCACTGGAGGCGAGTGCCTTGACGGCTGCTCTTCCGTAGCGAACCCCTCTCTCTCCTCCCCGGCCTCTTCTCGGCCGGGTGCATCTCCCCACCGTGCAGCCAGGCCCCGGTCGGACCCTCTCCTCCGGCCCCGCCCCCGCCCAGGCCCCGCCCCGCGGCCCCGCCCCGCGCTCACCTGAGGCGTCTCCGCGCGGTTCGGGGGCTCGCCGGGGGCGGGGGTCCCCCACTCTGGCCCGGGTGGCCCAGCGCGGGGGCGGAAACGGGGTCACAGAGGCGGCGGGAGCCAGGCCGAAGCTGGGGCCCGGCTGCTCGGCGGCGGCGGCTCCATCTCTGTGGCGCCCGCACCTGAGGAGAGACCGGCCCCTCCCCCGCCAAGCCCCCCACTACAGCCGCCCCCCCATCCCCAATAACTTCCGGTCCCACGACCAGGCGACTGGGCCAAACCCCGAGCGCCCCCCAGCCGGGGAGCCTGCTGGGGGAAACCCGAGAGGAGCCAGGGGAAAGTAGCCGAGCGCCGAGACCGAAGCCCGAGGCCCTGGCCGCGCCGCGCCGACCCCTTCCTCCGCGAAGGTGCGGGGCGCCCGCGGGCCTCGGCGCGGCTGCCCGCCGAGAATACTCCTCCTTTCTGCCAAGCGAGAAGGAATGGCGGGGCGGAAAGGGGAGGTCGAGCGTATGAGTGTCCGCTCTGCGGAGCTGTCCCCGGGATCGCTTAGCGGGGTCGCAGCCAGCCCGCTCCCCTTCCCTGTCGCCTTGTCGGATTCATGCTTCTTACACCATGTTCACGCTTCAGGTCATAATCTTAAATATGTTTTATTGATGCGTTTAGAAAAGAAGAGTTACAAAAGGGCGGTAGAAAGTATTAATATACACTTCTATGCCATAGTCTGAAAGACCCAAGAAATACAAAGTAAGACCTAAAAAGCAATAGGCATTAGAAATAGAGGTAGGCTAGGATGAGAAAGTCTTTTTTTTTTTTTTTTTTGGTTTTTCGAGCTAGGGTCTCACTCTAGCGCAGGCTGACCCGGAGTAGTAAGTAGTCTCAGGTGGCCTTGAATTTATGGTGCTCTTCCTACCTCTGCCTCTGGGATTAAAGGCATGCACCACCCTTATCTCCAAAATGACTTTCTCACATCTAACCCCTTGCTGCAAGAGCTCCTAGCTCCTGGTACAGGACCTGAGGTCAGGAGGGGTATGTAATTTGGCATCATAAGAGGGTGGGTGTCTGAGTGGGAATATGCAATGCAACTTGGTTATGGTTTAGGAAGACAGTAGGAATTAGCATCTAAAAAGTGGAAAGGAAGAAAAAGTTTTTCTGTGGCAGTGAGGCCCAAGGATGGGTGGGAAAGGAGGTTAAAGCAGTTCTAGGGGATAGATGGTATAGAGCTTCCTTGTTCTCATGGAGCTACATAGACGTGGACTCGATGCCAGGCATTGCTGAGCACACCTCGTAGGTTCCAGATTGGGGCCACGGTGTCTGGCTGCACATTGTAGTTGTCATCCACAGCTTTACAAATGATGTTCAATTCCTTTTGTTCGGCTGGCACATGAACTTGCAGCTGCCACAGACGCCATGCCCAGGCCTTCCTGGGGCGCTGTTCCTCTCCATCCAGCTCAGCTGTTTGCCAAGTTAGTCCCCCATCCAGCGACACATCCACCCGGATCACAGCCCTACCACCACCGCTCCATGCATAGCCCTTGATGGTCACTTCTCCAGTCTCTATGGTCTCCCCATCCCGAGGCTGTGTGATGGCTGATTGGACAGGTAGTTCCTGAATAGATGGAGCAGAATCAAAGTCTACCGTGTCCCAGTCAACAGATGGACCGAAGCCTTTGTAATCCCGCCGCTGCCAGTGACTGTAGCTTTCTTCAGACTCTACACTCACTTTGCCCAGCCATTTGACATGGCGGGCACCCACCACACCAGGAACCACCACTCGTACAGGGAAGCCATGGTCACGAGGGAGTGGCTGCCCATTCATCTCATATGCCAGGAGGACCTCAGCTTCAGGGTCCATGGCCCGAGCCAGAGGGATGGATGCTCCATAGGCTGTCCCAGTGGGGTCTGCATCCAGACCCTCAAAACAAACATGGGCTTCAGTTTTACCTAGTCGGTGACCAGCGTGGGCTAACACGTCACAGAGCCGTGCTCCAGCCCAGCGTGCAGTGCTGATGGCCCCTGTCCTCCACTCAAGGCCTTTTACTGCCTTGACCTGAGTCATCTCAGAGCGGCGGTTGCCAGCACACTGCAGAGTGACTGTGATCTCATGTTTGGGAAACTTATATAAGTCATTCAGGGACAAGGACAGTGACTGACCTCCAGGTGCCCCAACTACATGTAAGCGATAGGTGTCTGGGTCCAGGTTAGGTACAGGTAGGTGGTTCCGAGTGAAGAAAATGGGGTTGGGTGTGATATAGCTTTCTGTCAGCAGTTCAGGGGGAGGCTCTGCGTTAAAGGGGCGCTGGCTGTTGATCTTCAGGGCTGGGTGACGCACAGGATCATCAATGTAAGGATCAGAGGTCTCCAAGGTAGGTTGCACATTATCATCAGGATTCAATTCCCCAATCTTGTACTGAGCCAGTAACTCACGCACATGGGGCTGGTTGTGAACAGCATAGAGGGCCCAGAAGGGCTCTAGTGGACCACCAGCTGCTAGCATCAACTTGGATGGTCCTCCTGGGTGTAAGTCCACAAATTCTGTGACATCAAAGACCTCAGAGCCTAGAGTTACCCAAATCCCCTTCTCAGAGCTGCAGTGGGAACGCACTTCCTCCTTAGTGTAAGTGCGCGGTGACTCCTGAGCAGCCTAGAGGCAGGGGAGGTAAGGCAAAAGGAACAAAATATTAAATCAGTCTACTGAGAAATGAAGTTAGCAGACACCATCTCTGCTATTCATGTAGAGAGTGTCAGCACAGGTCACAGTCTGGATTGCCTGGAGCTCACAGGGACCCCTTTGCTCTGACCAGGAAACCTCTTCTCTACTTACCCTACACCGATGGTCATGATAGGCCAACACTGCACCCAGGCCTAGCAAGGTCCCCATGATTCTCCATCCCCCAGGGCTGGAGTTATCACCAGAGAAGGTGAGGCTGGGGTACTGGGGCTGAAATGAGTCATGTGTAGAGAGGGCTTGGATGCAGAGCCTCGAAGGAGTTGACTTGGTCCTGGAAGAAAGAAATCTTTGTAGCATTTAAGTCCTGTCACAGTATCAGTGAAGGTGTTTGCCTCTCCCTGCTTGGTCCTGGTTCCTTCAGTTAGAATTTAGTTTCTTCCGGATGGGTGGGACAAGTGGAATATGGCTTTCTCCTAGGCCATCTCTCAATTATCTTATCTGGAGATAAGATGATTATCTAGCAGATAAGATCGTTATCTTACCTAGGAGGTGGGCATGGGATGGAGTGGCCTACCTGAAGGTATGTCGAAGTCCCATGAGCACAGCTCTGTGCCGCAGCAGCAGCATTGTGGCAGACCTACCTGTAGGAGGAAGATCTGAGGGAATGGTTGGTAGAAAGACATAGAGGTCAGTAAGGAGCCCTTGGGGGTGTGTCTCTAAATGGGTTCTTAGAGTAACTGGGAGCACTTTAGAGACAGACTGTGCTGACAAGGTGGAAGGAAAGGGTGGGAATAGGGATGGAAAGGAACAAAGCCTTCTAGAACCACCTGTTTCCCTTCCACTTTGCCCATTACTGAGAACAATGTTTGTGGCCAAGGGCCTAAAGGACAGAAACAAATGTCTACTGCCCAGTTTTTCAGTTTGTTTTTATGCAGTACTAGGGATTGAACCCAAGGCCTTGAGAATGTTAGGCAAATGCTATCACACCCCTACCCTAGTGTGCTAGGTAATTATTTCTTAAGTCAGTAGAGGAGAACAGAGGGCTCCACTGATGTAAACAGGGACAAGAAGGTGCACAGGGTAGTGACAGCCTAATGGGGTAAAGCAGCCTAGACTCTGGAAGTAAACTGTCTTGGGTTTGTAAAACCAGGTCGTGTCATTAGTCAGTTCCCAGGGTAAGAGAACAAGCTTCTCTGATCTTGTGTCCTCATCTCTAAATATCAACCCAATATGAACTGATATGAAGAGTAAACAAGTAATAACATCTGCTTTGAAGGTCTTTCCTCTCCTCTTCCTCCACCCCTTTCAAAAATTAAGTCCAGCTGAACTTCAATTCAGAGTCCTCACCCTAATCTTGTCTAGATAATTCCAGTGATCTCAGCAAACTGAGGAGTCAACGGCCAGGGTGCCAGGGGATGGATTAGAGTAGGAAGTTAATTTTTTCTCAGTGCCTCTGAGAATAGCACTGGCCCAGAAGGGTCAAAGGAGGGAGAAGTGTGCCAGTTGCTGAGATGCAAGGAATTGGGGTTGCTGTGCCGGAGGAGGCAGGAAGATAGAAACAGGAGCAAAGCCTACACTTTACTCCTGGGACGTGGGAACCTACTCTCGGCCACCTAGCCACCCACCCACCCCTCAAGCCCAGGCGCCTGCTTGGACCTCACCGACCGAAGTGATTTAGGAGCTACAACACTTTAATGCTCCTCTCTGGAGTGGTGGGAGGCACTGGAGCCAGGATGGAACAGCAGCTGGTGGTGGCGCAGACCTTGTAGCTTCACCCGGCGACCCCAGAACTCCCGGGCACGGAAACGGAGATGAATTCCGGCCGGGAGCCCCCGGAGCGCCGCCGCCCTCCCCGCTCCCCCCGGGCCGCAGCCCCTTACCCGGCTCGGCCCCAGCCGCTCCCGCTCCGCTCCCGGTGAGCGCCCGCCGGCGGGTCGGCGCCGTGACGTCGCGGCGGCTTAAGAGGACACGCACGCCCCCCGCCCGCTCGGCAGCCATTGGCCCCGCGCCGCGCCCGCCCGCCCGCCCGCCCGGGGCTGGCTGGATGGCGAGCCGGCGGGGAGGGGCGGCGGGGGCTGATGCGGGCGGAGTCCTGGCGCTGCCGGGAGAGGGGCGCGTGGACGCCCGCCTGCGGGGTCTCCATCCCGGGCTGGCCTCGAGCTAACGGGGATTCTCCGACCTGAGCCTCCCGAGGGCCGGGATTAAGAGCCTCGCCCGGCCTGTTGTTTTTGGCCAGCGTCGGTGTCGCTAGAAGCCGTCTTGCTGGCCTTTCAGGTCCAAGCAAGGTCAGTTCTCAATTCTGATGGCTAGAAATGAAGACAAAAAAATCGATGTCTCAAGATCCCGAGATTGTTTGGAAACCAACGACACTGCATACCTTTTTAAAAATTTTGGTGGAGTCAACTTGATTTTTTCCGTGTGTGTTTGGGGGGGGAGGGTTTACTCTAGTCCCGAGCGCTAGGACTAAACTGTCACTACGTGGAGCTGTGGTAGTCGACCTTTTAAAAAATCATCCACCTCAACAAGTGCAATGGCAGTTCAACATCCAAACTATTATGATCTTTAAAGGACACTAATTCTTTACTACTTGTATCTTTTGTGCGGGACTGCCAAATTGTCAAGCCTATCTGCATTGGGACCATATTCATACAGTGCCTCCTAGAGACCAGAGGACTGAGCTACAACAGTCTACTAAAGAGGTCTGCACCTGAAAGATTTCTCTTCCCTTTCAGCTTTTGAATAAGAACTATAAAGGTGGAGAATGTACTAAGAAGGAAAGAGGAAATGATAGTGAAAAGATGATTTTGACTCTATAAGGTTTTTGGAAATGCAAAGGTTTCCAACCTGTGTGTAGTTCATCCTATTTTTTAAAAAATTATTTGAGAATGGGTGCACCAGGGCCTCCAACTGCAAACAAACTCTAGACACCTGTGCATCTGTCTTTCCGTGAGTACTGGGGAATCACTCCAGCTCCCTTTTTTTTTTTTTTAAAGGAAGGTTCAGCCTGGTGTATTGGTGGTGCATAACTATATTCCCAGCATTTAGAAGGCTGAGGCAGGTTCTGAAGCTTAAGGTTAGTCTGGGCTACAAGTGTGACCCTGATAAATAACACATAGCAAGACTCTGTCCCACCTTGTGGCACACACATACTTTTATTGACTTATTTAGAGTCAGAGTTTTACTGGAGTAATGGCTCAGCAGTTAAAGACATTTGGTTGCAAAGCTTGATTGGTGGGGTTTGATTTTTTTCAGTAACTACCTGTCATGATTTGATCCAGGTGTCCCCCACAAACAAATGAATATGTTCTGGGTAATCGATACTCAGCTGATGGCAGTTTGGATTTTACAACCTGGATGGAGCTGTGTTGTTGGGGGCGGGCTTATGGGGATTATAAACCAGCTTCCCCTTGCCAGTATCTGGCACACCATCCTGCCACTATTTCCAGTGCTGTGGCAGAGGTGATGTCCACTCGTCTGCCCATGCCATTGTTTCCCTGCCAGGATGGAGTCTCCCCTCGAGTCGTAAGCCAAATAAACCCATTCCTCCACAAGCTGCTTTTGCTTGGGTTCTTTCTGCGCAGCAACTAGAAAGTTGACCACAACACTACCTAAAGCCAGATGTACAAAGTGGCATATGCATCTGGAGTTCACTTGCAAGAGGCCCTAGTGTGCCCATTCCCTCCCTCTCTCATTTTCTCTCTCTACTTACAAATAAAAAAATTAAAACATTAAAAAGTATAAGTGAAAGCCGGGCGTGGTGGCGCACGCCTTTAATCCCAGCACTCGGGAGGCAGAGGTAGGAGGATTGCCGTGAGTTCGAGGCCACCCTGAGACTACAGAGTGAATTCCAGGTCAGCCTGGGCGAGTCCCTACCTCGAAAAACAAAAAACAAAAAAAGTATAAGCGAAACCAGGTGTGGTGGCACACACCTTTAATTCCAGCACTCGGGAGGCAGAGGTAGGAGGATTGTTGTGAGTTAGAGACCACCCTTAGACTACGTAGTGAATTCCAGGTCAGCCTGGGCTAGAGCAAGACCCTATCTTGAAAAAAAAAAGTATAACCGAGTTTCTTCTAACCCAGGCTGGCCTCAAAATAGCTATGTTCCTAGGATAACCTTGAACTCCTGATCTTCCTGCCCTCATCTCTCAAGCATTGTGCTGACAGGTGTCACCACACCTGGCATAAACCAATGTTTTCATTTTACAAATGAAGAAACTGAGACACAGTACTAACCTGACCAAAGACCACAACTGGTGAGTTAGATGGGACTGGAATGCAAGGTCTTCCTGGTGCATTCTCAGTCATACCTAATCTTTTCTGTTTCATTCCTCTTCAGCTCCCCTTAGACTGTGATGGAATGAAGAATTTCAAGTACAGTAAAAGTAAAACACAGATACAGCAGCCAGGCGTGGGTAGCACAGGCCTTTAATTCCAGTACTAAGAAGGCTGAGGTAGGAGGATCACTGAGTTTGAGGCCAGCCTGGGCTACAGTGAGAACCTACTTTGAAAAAAAACCAACCAACCAAACAAACAAACAAAAAAACTCCACAAAAACCAGATACAGCAAAAAAATTCCCTGTTGGGGTAGAAGCTACATGATCAATCAAAAAACTAATTCAGTAGTTTCTATTTTTTCTTTTTTTCCAGTTTGAGGTGTGGCTGACTTCAAACTAACAATTTTCCAGCATCGACTTCCTGAGTAGCTGAGTAGCAGCATCAGACTCAGGTACTTTGTCATTAAAAAAAAAAAAAAAAAAAAAAAATCTCAGGCTGATGAGATGGCTTAGCGGTTAATGTGTTTGCCTGCAATGCAGAAGGACCTGAATTCGATTCCTGAGAGCCCACGTAAAGCCAGATGCACAAGAAGGCCCATGTGTCTGGAGTTCATTTGCAGTGGCTGGAGGCCCTGCCGTGCCCATTCTCTCTGTCTCTCTCTGCCTCTCTCTCAAATAAATAAAATATTTTTAAAAATCTCTAGGTCATGGACCCCTTTTGAGAAGCTAATATAGTATAGTAATGAATCCTAGAAAAATGGACACAAAATGTTGAATATTTAAAAAATTTAGATATACCACTTTCCCCTCCAATCTCAATTGTCCAAGAGAATCAGACTATACTGTCACACACATATATATTATCAGGAAGGCCTAAAAATACCAATAGGATCAGATTTGTTAAGTCACCTAGGTTTCTGAACAGAGGTGATTCATTTTTTTTTTATATTTTATTTATTCATTTTCAAGCAGAGAGATACAGAGAGAGAGAGAGAGAGAGAGAGAGAGAGAGAGAGAGCGCACCAGGGCCACCACCTTGTGGGTCTTGCTTATGTGGGTACTGGGGAATTGAACCCAGGGCCTTAGGCACTGGAGGCAAGTGCCTTAACCGCTGAGCCATCTCTCCTGCCCTGAACAGAGGTGATTCAATGGCAATAAAAGGGCTGTTTTCAGGCTGGGGAGATGGCTAAGTGGTTAAAGGTGCATAT
>PVHP010019476.1:0-31799 GCA_004024765.1 Zapus hudsonius
AGTTTGGGTTTTACAACCTCGATGAAGCTGTGTTGTTGGGGGCGGGCTTATGGGGTTATAAGCCAGCTTCCCCTTGCCAGTGTTTGGCACACCTTCCTGCCGCTGTTTGCAGTGCTGTGGCGGAGGTGATGTCCAGCCCTCTGCTCATGCCATCGTTTTCCCTGCCAGGATGGAGTCTCCCCTCGAGTCTGTAAGCCAAAACCATTCCTCTACAAGCCACTTTTGCTTGGGTTCTTTCTGCGCAGCAACTAGAAAGTTGACTGCAACACTCAGCAATGGTGAAATTTGGATTATTGATCGAAAGGACCAAAACTAACAGATTGGCCCTTTTGATTGGATCGTTACAATTTGAACACAGCCATATCTCTAGCTTAACAGCAAACAGGTGTATTACCTGATGGAGTGTGGGCGTCAGCCTGTGGAGTCTACAGGTCACTCTGGAGGGTCAGGAGCCAGTACCCCAAATTAAGAAAGTGCTACTCACATAAAGTTCATCACTGCTTAGTGCAAACAAGTTTCCAGGAAATCCTCCACCACTCCTTGAAGTCCTGTTCCATACCTTCTCACTAGGGGGAAGTATTTCTGTCCCAAGAGTATCACTACTGTTCAATACCAAATTTTACTGACTCCAGGTGCAATTCCCATGAGGGGAGAAGGAAGGCACCCTCCAGTATTTCTGTAAAACCCCAAGGCTCTGGATTTGGGCTGTGTGCTACATTCTGTATCAGCAGTAAAATACAGACAGCAAGAAACAGGACCAGGAAGTCAGTTATTTGACTTGATGGTATTAGTATTGGTGATGTTGGTGGCTGTGGTAGTGACCAGTGGCTGTGAGCACAGCTAATAGTGGCACTGTTGGAGGCGGTAGTGATCCTGATGGTTTATATTACTGGTGGTAACCGTGATGGTGGGAGTGGTGGTGGTTAGTAGAGGTGGTGACAAAGACGGTAGTGACGGAGGTGGTTTGGTCTTGGTGGTGGGGGTGGAATTAGAAGGAACGATAGTGATGATGAGGATGTCAGTGATGGAGGTGATTAGTGATGGTGTCAATGGTGTGAGTCAGAAATGCTCCTTCAGAAGCTCATCAGGCAAAGGCTTGGTCCCCATGTGATGGAGCGAATGGGAAGTGATGGAAACTTTGTGAGCTGAAGCCTAAGTAGAGGAAGTAGGTCATTATTTCTTCCTCTTCTCTCCTGATGGCCACAGTGAGCAGTTTCCTTTGCCAACTGCTCCCACCATGATGAACTGTGTTGCAGTCAGCTTTCTAGTTGCTGCGCAGAAAGAACCCAAACAAAAGCGGCTTGTGGAGGAATGGGTTTATTTGGCTTACGGACTCGAGGGGAGACTCTGTTCTATCAACTCTGTTCCTTCTAGAGAACCCTAATACAAACTGCCTTTCCACAAGACCAAAGGCAAGAGACGACTGAAATCTCTGAAGCCATAAACCAAAATAAATCTTCCTACTTTTTAGTTGTTCACAGCAAGTATTTTGTCACAGCAATGTCACGTTGGTAAATGCAAGGGTGGTGATGGTGGCAGGCAGAGGAGGTGATGGGGTGATGATGTTGTGGGGGTAGAGGTAGAAACAGACACACTGATGGTGAGGATGGATAGGTAAGAGGTGGCAGGAACAGTGGTGGTGGAGGTGGTGACAGAAATAACCGTGGTCATGGTGACCGTGATGATGATGGTGGCAGATGTGTTGTGAGGTGGTGGAAATGAGGGCCGTGATGAGATGTCTGAATCCAGAATCAAGCAAATCAATTGTAAAATGCATGTGCAAATAGAGACATTTGCATAAGCTAGGTATTAGATGAGGTTAATAGATCATCTGGGCCTAGGCAGATGGCTCAGTGGCTAAAGCATGTGCCACACAAGCATCAAGGCCTGAGTTCATATCCCCCAAGGCCACATAAAAGCCAGAAGCTGTGTCCGTCCGGTTTCTATAATCCCAGCATGCCAATGGCAACATGGGAACTGGATGCAGGAGAATTTCCTGGAAGCTTACAGACCAGCAGTGATGAACAATGAGAATAAGAGACCCTGCCTCAAATGAGGTAGAAGGCGAAGAGCCCTGGAAAATTATCTACTGGCCTCTACACATGTATGGTGGCATGTGTGCCCATACTCATACATGAAAATATGTGTACATTAACATCATACACACACCAAAAAAATATATCATGACATAAGTTTAGAAATGTCAATAGAATTAAATCTTATATATAGTTAGAAGTGCATACCACCATGTCTGGGGAAAATGCTTAGATGTAGTAATTATTTTATATTTTAAAAACCTTCTTAATGATCAGGAACACACACTGAGATTTATGGGTCAAATTATGTAAATGCTGATATTTGATGTAAAATCTTGTAGAAACAAAAACAATGACAGTTGTAGTCAGCCACATGACGCTGGGATGAATCTCCAAACCAGGCAGTTTTGGGAGGAAAGTATTTATTGAAGCTGCAGATCCAGGGGAAGTTCCATAATGGAACTATGAAATGCTGAAACTATGAAATGCTGGCCCATTTCACAGGTCCAAGCAGAGAGAGAAACCCAGCCACTCCACTCCGTAAGCAACTGGCAAACAGCAGGAACTCCAGGCTTGAGCTGAGACTGCTCCCTGCGTATGTATAACTGCAATTCCAGCCTATGAGGGTCATCAGTGGCCCTCTCTGATAGGATTAAGAAGCCCACTCAGTGGGAGGAAACTCCTATCTGATGCTGAGAACCAAGACTAGGACCTGGCCGAGGTGACACACGCTCCAGCCAGTCAGCTGGAGCAAAACTTTAATCAACTCTTGAATCTTTTGGGGGACATTCATTCAAACTACCACAATGACAAAGGGAAAATTAATGAGGCTGGCCTTGCTGTTCTCTACTTTTGCTTTACGTTTAAAAGCAAAAGAAGTCAGAAGTGGAGGTGCATACCTTTAGTCCCAGCACTCAGGAGGCAGAGTTAGGAGGAATGCAGTGAGTTCAAGGCCATCGTAAGACAGTGAATTCCAGGTCAGCCTGGGCTAGAGCGAGACCCTACCTCGAATTCCTGCCCCCCCAAAAAAATTGTGAAAGGTGGGCTGGAGAGATGACTCAGCAGTTAAGGTACCTGTCTGCAAAGCCTAACAACCAACGTTTGATTCCACAGTACCCACATAAAGTCCAATGCACAAAGTGGAATATGCATGGGAGTTCATTTTCAGCAGCTGGAGTTCCTAGAGCACCCATTCCCTCAGTCTATCTCTCTTGGCTTGCAAATAAATTTTAAAAAAATTTTTAAGTAAAAGGTGATACACACACACACACACACACACACACACACACACACTGACCTGCCATAGCTAAAGAAGAACCTATTGCTAAAGACACCACAGGCCACAGACACGGGACATCAAGAAATCACAATGGTCAATGGAGACAGACACCAATGATACCCAAACACAACCCAAAGCAGAAGTCCATAGACACTTAAGGTCCCAACAATAAAGCAGACTCAAAACTCACCCGCCGTGATTCAGGGAACTGAGTGAAAGAAGGAGCGAAAGAATGTAAGAGCCATGGTGGGGGAGAATATCCAGAGACATTGCCTACCTCAGCAACAACACACAAACAGGGGGGAAAACTGGCTACCTCTTGTGTAATTCATAATCCCCTACCCGATGGACAGATCCAGGATGAGCACCGAGGAGGGTCTCCAGTGGGTAGGAGACAGAGAGGAGGGAAATGGGGGTATCATCACAAGATATAAGATAATAAAAAAACTTTTAAAAAAAGAAATCACAATGGAACTTTGCTAGCTAGCCCTCATAGTGCTGAAAAGTGGTATACAATCTGCTGGGGGATAATGGCCACCAACAGCATGATTATCAGGGGATCCTGCTAGCTACAAAATCAACCAGCCAGACAAGATGTATACATACACCTGTGCAACAGAGGCAACAGCCTATGAGGGTAATCAATGGCTCTCTGATAGGATTAAGAAGCCCACTCAGTGGGAGGAAACTCCAATCTGATGCTGAGAACCAAGACAAAACCCTACGGCCAGGCAATCCAGAGAAGCTCTGACTAGTCTTTGGCCAAGAGGAGTGACTACACCCATCAAAAGCTCTCCTAGTTGACAATGCTTTGTTTATCTTTCAAATTGACTATGCTGGTCCCCTTTAATCCGTACTGCTCTCATCTTGCTTAGATAATGTTTTTGTTTTTTTCTAAACAGATGGCAGTGAAAACCAGGGAGAACCAAGATCCATCAATACTTCAAGAAAAAATAGCCATGCCAGACATGGTGATACATACCTTTAATCCAAGCACTTGGGGGGCAGAGGTAGGAGGATTGCTTTGAGTTCCAAGCCAGCCTGGGACTATAGAGTGAGTTCCAGGTCAGCTTGGGTAGAGTGAAACCCTACCTTAAAAAAAAAAAAAGGCAACTTATATGAACCCTCTCACACATCTGCCAGGACCCAGGAGACATTACAGAGGAAGAGGCCATTTAAACATGAGCGCTGATCACGGCTCATCTGACAACCAGCTCCAAGGATAGTGACAGGCACTAAGGACACTCAAACCTCATCAAAGAAGAAATCTTCTATCATTACAGTCTTCAGCAAACTGTCACTGCCCCTGCCAGTCAGTAGTAAATAGTACCTCTTTCAACAGTCATGGGAAAGCCAGGTCACAGGTGGGAATGGAGTCTAGACACTCATGTTAGATGGATCAGGACCCTAAGAAGCCCCCCCCCAAGGTAACTGTGAAAGCTCTGTACCAGTGCCATCACAGAAGACAGTGTTACCAGTCACCAGAGAAGCCAAGAAAGAAGGAAAAGATGACACAGAAACAGAACCAGCAGATGATGTGGGACAGCCACAGGTTATTCTGCTTTCGGGGATGGCTAGGACTTTTCCTGTGCATGTAAACACTACAGCATTCACACTTCCTTCCCTGCCCACCTGGAACACCTCTACCACTTCACTTTCATGGCTGCTTCCTTATTCCACTAGTTTTCCACCCCTAACCCCTGGGGCTGATGATGTGCACAGGCTGTACCAAGAGACCGTTTATCTCACAGTCCAGGCCCCCAGCACAACTCACATTGCAGGCACTATGCATCAACTATACAGAGCAACACTCAAATGAGTGGGATCTCTATAAGCTCATAGTGCCCTTTAGAAGTAGGCTACTGCTGTATCTGCAGGGTGGGGTGGCTGGGCTCAGATGTATAATGTTAGGAGATAGCTCACACAAGGGCAGCAGATTACATGTTTATTACAAATGTACAACTGATGGCAGTAGAGTACTTGGATGAAATCCTCCTTTTTGTCATTCATAGAGGTTCTTTGTGGGCTAAAGGTAACCCTGCTAAAACGCCAGAAAGACATTGGCTTAAGGCAGAATTTCATAACAGATAATATACAATGGCTGTCACAGGCCAGCCGACTCAAGAGGTGGATCAGTCCATGCTTCGCAAGCTATCACCAGAGCCCTGGGAAGAGCAGTGAGCTGCATGCCGGCCTGCCTCCCACTTGACCTTCTCATCTAGCTCCATCTCTGCTCCTTGTTGCTTTTTGGCAGCTGGTTAAAGGCACAGTACGCAGAGTGAAGAACAGGTGCTGTACCAGTCTTCACTTTTGGGAAGCTCCAAGCCTAGCCATGGTTCTCAGCAGATCTCCAGGCTTAGCCTTGCAAAAGAGAAAGCCAGAAAAATACACCCACATTTTACTATTGTGAGTTCTTTTCTCTATTCCACACCCGAAGATGGCCTGGTCATGAATTTAGAAATTCTCCCAAAGTCCTCATTGATGATTCATACAGGAACCTGAAACACAAAGAAAGGCAGTCTTAGCTCCAGAAAAAGTGGTCAAATTATCCAAATACAACCTTCACAAGCCCAGCTAGAACCAATGTGCAAGCAGACATGTGAATGAAGGCATTGATCTGTGTGTGCCATTAACCCTACCATATAGGGAGCAGACACCCCCAAGACAGGCCTCAGCATAGTTCTGGCCACACCTGCTAGGGAACTCTCTCAGAATCCTTTTTCTAAATCTCTCCCCCACTCATTACATACACAGAAGCACAACATGTCTTGTTCCTCCTACCATCCAGCCCTGCGCCTCTCTAAACACCACATAAGAAAACGATACCCAGCATGTCCTACTACCCAGACAGTCAGTTCCTACTACTCGTAGCAGCCTGAGGCCTCCCCTACCCAGCATAGCCAGGCAGCTGGTAACACTAGACAGAGTAGATCTCCTTCATCCTTTGCAAGTTCACTGCTGGATAGCTCCCACAAAAATCCCTGAAGCCTGTTCTCTCTCATTCCCTTTTTTCTTATCATCTAATATGTCTACTTGGCTCTAGCATGCGGTTTGATGGATGTTTGTTCCCAAGTACCCACTTTCAAGAAAATCTACAAACTTCTTCCACACACACAACAGAGATCCAGCTTTCACCCATCTCAGCTCAGCTATATTCTAAGCCTGCAGAAATATTCTTCTTTTCAAGTGAGAAGACTCATAAAATTACTTGTCTAGTGTCAAGTGAGGCATGACTGGCATGTTCAGGCAGTCATATGAACAGACAAACAGGAGAAAGCCTTTTCAAAATGCTTCTTTAATCCAAAATGCAACAACAGTCACTACAGTTATGACATATCTCACCACTTGCACAGCTGGCCACCCCCCTCCTTCACATACATGCTTGGCTGTCACTGCACTGTAAGAGGCTTAAGGCCATCCCACTGCCCATGGAATTTAAAAACATCATCCAGAATTACTTGTATATGTGTTCTGAGACAGCCCAGACTCTGCCATTCAGAGTCCTGGAATCTGCCCTCACAGCCTCTCTAGTGAGTCTATAGTACATCGGCCTGGATTGGCCTTTGGGGCTGAGGAAGACACATAGTGACCCCTCCCCCCACCTTCATTCAATATTCAACAATCGATCAGGAATCAGGTCCAGATTGGTCACATGACGGCACCTGCCTTTCCCCCTCAACAGCTCAAGTGCCAGGCAGGGCCTGCAAAGGTAAGCCGGGCCTACCTGCTCCAATATCTCAGAGACTGCAGGACCTCAGACTAGTTCACCCTGTTACCTGAGCAAGAGACTGAACAGTAAAGAACAGAGTAAAAATACAATAAAATAAAGAACAGAGTAAAGAAAACAAAAGGTTTTAGAGAAGAAAGGGACAGTGGCAAAATCTTCGTCAAAAAGCCTTGTGAATCACGGTTCTGTGTATGTCTAACAAGACACTTGGCACAGGATGTATAAATACAGAGGACGCACAGCCATTCATTCTGTCCCTGTTTCCCATCTGTGCACCAACACCACATACGGGGATTGCCACAGAACCAAGGCTCTGAGAACATTAAAAAGTTACTTGTGTGGGCGTGTTTCCAGTACATGGCTTGAAGTAGAGGTCAAAGGATGATATATGGGTCAGTCTTTGCCTTCCACCTCCGTTGAGACAGTCTCTTGTTTTTCACCGCTCCATTCATGAGCTCCCGTTTTGGGGAGAATCTCCCATCTCTGCCTCCCTTCTCACCTTAGGTATACTGGAATTATAGAAGCCCACCCTAACTGTCATCTTTTACGTAGGGTCTGGGGATTCGAACTCAAGTACTCAGAATGGCATGGCAAGCACTTAACCCAATGAGCCATCTCCCTAGCCCATAGTCAGTATTGTCAATCATTAAGTGTAGGTCAGATAGTTTTTAATTATCCACACAATTTCACTCAGAAATGATGGTAGGAGCGTACTCCTAAGCAAGCTATTAAAGTATCCTATCCCAGAATCATTTCTAAAAGGACTACTAAACTTCCATCAAGCAGAATAAATATATTAACACTCACCAGCATGCTCTCCCTTTGGAGCTTCATGGGAGCATTGGTGTGTGCAATATTGGCAAGGAACTGTATGTAATGGGATTATAGTCTATCTACTTACTGTAAACACCCATGAGATAACACAACCCTTAAGAACTATGTATACTTCCATAACCTGGAATTACAAACTGTCTTCACACAGCTTATTCAAGTGATAAATATAACACTGACATTTCAATATAGCAGTTTGTTGGCAAAGGCATGTTGTTGTTTCTCCTGAGAAAACATGCCCAACTTACCATGCTTTATAGTGGGTGGAGGAAGCAATTAATGCACAATGAGAAGCAACTTTATTCAGCACCCAACAGACCAGCCAACAAAAGAGCCCCAATGGAGTGAAAAATGCATTCATTAGTCACCAAGAAAATGTTCACTTCTAAATTAATGCCTCATGGCCTAAAATACTCACTGTAGCAAGGGGTTCTCAAATGTGTTTACTTGCTGTGCTGTCTCTAACCCAATATTAAATCAACAGTATTTAAAACAATCTAAAATCCTAGTTATCTCTTATTACATTAACTTTTATTTCATCCTTTTTTTTGGGGGGGGTTTTTCGAGGTAGGGTCTCGCTCTAGTCCAGGCTGACCTGGAATTCACTATGTAGTCTCAGGGTGGCCTTGAACTCACGGTGATCCTCCTAACTCTGCCTCCCGAGTGCTGGGATTAAAGGTGTGCGCCACCACGCCCGGCTTTTTTTTTTTAGTTTTTTGAGGCAGGGTCTCACTCTAGCCCAGGTTGACCTGGAATTCACTATGTAGTCTCAGGGTGGCCTCGAACTCATGGCGATCCTCCTACCTCTGCCTCCCGAGTGCTGGGATTAAGGGCGTCCGCCACCACGCCCAGCTTTATTTCACCCCATTTTTATGATTTTCTTAAAATGGGTGTCGCCGTAGACTGCTTCTTCATGTTTAAAAACCAATATGCTATAGTATTTCTTTACCTAATTATTTTATGTGTTTCCTCTCTCTTTGGGGTGAGGGGAAGATGACTCATGCATGCATACTAGGAAGAGCTTTGCTACTGAGCTCCACCATAACCCCTGAGCATTTTCTCCTTAATCCTTCTACCCACTGTAGTGTCAGTTCAGTAGGAAGGACAGAGCTGAAGGCACAGCGCTGCAGAAACCATGAAGAAAGCAAAGCAAAGCAAAGCAGACTGTGGCTGGAACACTGCCTTACAACCTCTGGGGTAGAAAAACCCAACCTGGAACTGATGAGCTTCAGGAAGCTTTATGTGAACAAGTAAGGGACAAGGACTCCACATGCCATGCACTTCCCTGCCAGAGCTCCACAGGTTCTCCAGTATTCACTAGAGAACACCCCCTTATCCACCCCACACACCTGCTATTTTAGGTAGCTCAAAGAACACCAAGAAGGATAAAAGCTTTGGTGTTTCTTGGATTCAGAACATCACGGAAAAACATTCCTAAAAAATACCAGACGAAGGGCCAGGTGTGGTGGCACATGCCTTTAATTCCAGCGCTTGGGAGGCAGAGTTAGGAGAATTGCTTTGAGTTCATGGCCAGCCTGGGACTGCAGAGTGTGTTCCAGGTCAGCCTGGGCTAGAGTGAGACCCTATCTTGAAAAAAATAATAATAATGCCAGAAGAAAGAAACATGTATCTGGTGAGAAGCAGAGGGAAGAAGTACACCTTTTCTGATGCAGCCAAGTACCCATACTAGATCTCAAGCTTGACTTTTCTCTCCTTATGGAGAGTCATGGAGTCAGCAGGAAGGCCTGCAGACTGCTACCAAAGCCCTTTTAGCCTGTCCACTGTGCAGTATTCCAGAAAACACATGTGAGTACACTAATCAATGGCAGGAATAGCTTAAGCAACTTCTTATCTTTATTCTCCAGATTTGCAGAACCGAAAAGCATCTTACTACTTGGCAGTCTATCTGGCCACCCTCTGTGAGAAGGCACCTTCCAATCTGGGGCCACTCCTGAACTGCTTCTATAAACCACTCCTAAATCAGTTTAACAGCCAAATGAAATATGGATAAGAGTCCTCTACCTGCTCATCCGGCTGGCTATTTAAATGTTGTCACCTACCATACCTGAAAATCATGCCCCTTGACATAACTGGCCTATTGTGCAGTGTGCAATCAGATATGAGCCTTACAACAAGTGCACTGAAATTGTTAGTTTGCAAATGGAGGGAAAATTCACTAAAATGATTCTGTAACTCCTCAAAAGTACCTTCAAAAATGGAGAAATAAAGACTTCCTCAGACAAATAAATATTGAGGGAATTTGTTATCAGTGGGCTTGCCTTGTAAGCAGCACATTTCTTAAGAGCAAAAGAAAATGATATGGGTCAGGAACCCAGATCCACATAAGCATCAAAGTATATAAATGAAAAATAAAAACCTTATTTTTCTTATTCTTAGTTCTTACCCACAAAGCTTGTCCAATAGAACATAATAGCAGCAAAAATCTATCAGTTGTGTCGTGTGTGTGTGTGTGTGTGTGTGTGTGTGTGTGTGTGTGTGTGTTTACATACGTGTACATTAATGAAACCAATTAACAGCAATTGCCCAAGAGATAGGAGGAGGGATCGGTGCTGCTCTGCTGTGACAAGATGGCTGTATTGGCTGGGACATGGTGCAGGGTTACTGAATGAGGACTTGGATTAGTTGTAAATGTATACACTATAAACTCTAGAGCAATCAGTAAAACAGTTATTTTAAAAAACTATAGGTAACGCCCCAGTTAACTAAGAGGCCGAGAGATTTCTGCTTTCATGATTTCCATCAAGTACTAAGCTGAAGGCCTAGAGGCAATGCAATATAAAAAGGACATAAGGGCATGTTGACTGGCAAGGAAGTGCTAGAACCTTGTTCACCGATGGCACAAAGGGTGCTCAAGAAAACTCCTGGAATAAGTCATTATGGTAAATTGCACACAAGGTAATATACAAGTCCATCATTATCCTCTCAGAAACTTGAAATTAAAATATTCACATCTCAAAACTGAAATACTTAGGTATAAATCCAACAAAGTATGCGCTGAATGTAGATGAGGGAAAACAATAAAACCCTCATAAAAGGTAGCAAGGAGGAACCAAGCAAATGAAGAGCTAATCTATTTTCATAAAAAGAAGATTCAATGTCACAATGCTAGTCTTTAAAAAATACTGTTATATAATTATTTGAGAGAAAGGGAGAGGGAAAGGAAGGGAGGAAAAAGATAGTAGGTAGGAAGGGAGAGGGAGAGGGAGGGAGGGAGGGAGGGAGGGAGGGAGGGAGGGAGAGAGAGAGAGAGAGAGAGAGAGAGAGAGAGAGAGAGAGAGAGAGAGAGAGAGAGAGAGAGAGAGAGAGAGAGAGAGAGAGAGAGAAATGAATGAGAATGAATCGGCATACCAGGGCCTCTTGCCACTGCAAACAAATTCCAGCTGTATGCATCTACCAATGCGTATCTGACTTTGCAAGAAAATGCCTTTAACTGTTGAGCCATCTCTCCAGACCTTAACTCTGTAACTTGATCAGATTTAATGCAATCCCAGAAAAGTCCTCAACAAAATGTTTAGCATAGACTAACAAAGTAACTCTAAAGCTTATAGGAAAGACAAAGATTCAGAATAGCCAACTCAATGTCAAAGTAGTATGAAGGTAGAGGGCAAACACACACCAATTTCAGGAGTTACTCTACAGCCACAGCAATAAAGACATTGTGGTTTTGGAAAAGAATAGGTCAGTAACAAATAAAAACCTCAAATAGAGAAACATGAATACAGTCAACTGATCTTAGACAAAGGAACAAATTAAGTCTTTTCAACACACTATGCTCAAACAATTGGATATCCACAGGCAAAAATCTAAATCTATATAATAGGCCTTATATCCTTCAAGCAATATTAATTTACAGTGACCCAGAGACCTAAATGTAAAGCATAAAACTCTTAGAATGAAGACAAGGCAGAAAACCTAGATGACACTGCGTATAGGCATCACATTTTAGATTCAACACCAAAGACTCAATCCAGGAAGGAAATAAATGCTAAATTAGATTTCATGAAAATTAAAATTTTCTGCTCTTCAAATGTCAATGTCCAGCTGAGGATATAGTTCAAAGGTAAAGCACTTACTAAACATTCACAAAAACCAAGGTCAATCTCTAGTACTAAAAAGAAGGATTTGCAACAAAATCAGAAATGACAAGGGAGAGGTCACAACAGACCCTAAAGAGATTGGAAATATCATCAGGTCATACTTCAAAACCCTCTACTCCACAAAACTGAAGAACCTGGAAGAAATGGATGAATTTCTGGCCTACCAACCACCAAAGCTTAGAGCAGATAAATTCTCTAAATAAACCTATCACATCCACAGAAATTAAAAATGTAATCAAGAACCTCCCCAAAATGAAAAGTCCAGTACCAGATGGTTTCTCAGCGGAATTCCGCCAAACCTTCATCATAGAACTGAAACCACTCTTTCTGAAGCTTGTTAGGAGTATAGAAAAATAAGGAAGGCTTCCAAACTCCTTCTATGAAGCTAGCATCACCCTAATTCCCAAACCAGACAAGGACACAACAAGAAAAGAAAGTTATAGACCCATATCCCTGATGAACATAGATGCAAAAATCCTGAACAAAATTCTCACAAACTGGATACAAAACCTCATCAATAACATTATTCACCTGACCAAGTAGGCTTCATCCCAGGGATGCAGGGATGGTTCAACATACGCAAGCAGATAAATGCAATCCACCACATTAATAGACTCAACCACGAAAACCACATGGTCATCTCAATAGATACAGAAAAAGCCTTTGACAAAATTTAACACCACTTCATGTTCAAAACCCTGGAAAAAAATAGGCATACACTGCCTATACCTCAACATAACAAAGACTATATGAATCTCCTAAAGCACAAATCATCCTCAATGGGGAAAGACTCAGGAGATCCCACTTAAATCAGGAACAAGACAGGGGAGTCCACTCTCACCACTGCTCTTCAACATAGTGCTTGAAGTCCTAGCCCAAGCAATAAGACAGGAGAAAAGCATAAAAGGAATACAAATCGGAAAGGAAGAAGTGAAACTATCCCTTTTTGCAGGTGACATGATTGTATATATATGTCAGACCCAAAGAATAATATCAGTAAACTCCTAAAGGTGATTAATGCCTTCAGCAAAGTGGCAGGATACAAAATTAACACACAAAAATCAGTAGCCTTTCTCTATACAGAAGAAAAGCATACAGAAAAAGACATCAGAGAGACTGTCCCTTTTTGTATAGCCTCAAAAAAAAAAAATCAAATACCTTGGAATATCAATAACCAAGGTTGTGAAAGACTTATATAATGAAAATATATAATGAAACACTCAAGAAGGAAATAGAGGATGTGATAAGATGGAAAGATATTGCATGCTCATGGATAGGTAGAATCATATAGTAAAAATGGAAATCCTGCCTAAAGCGATTTACAGATTCAATGCCATGACGATAAAAATCTCAACCTCTTTCTTCACAGACATAGAAAAAATAATCTCAAAATTTACCTGGAAGGGCAAAAGACCTGGGAGAGCTAAAACTATTATTCTAAGTAAAAAAACTCACTCAGGGGGTATCACCATGCCTAAACTAAAAACATACTACAAAGCCATGGTAACTAAAACAGCATGGTACTGGCAGAAAAACAGACAGACTGACGAGTGGAATAGAATTGAAGACCCTGCCTTTAATGCAAGTAACTTACAGTTACTTGATCTTTGACAAAGGTGCCAACAATGTATGCTGGTCTAAAGATAGCATCTTCAACAAATGGTGCTGGACAAATTGGATAAACATGTATAAAAAAATGAAAATAGACCCACTCCTTTCAACATGCACAAAGATCAACTCCAAATGGATCAGGGACCTCAACATAAGACCTATAACCCTGAATATCCTAGAAGAAAAAAATAGGAGGAACTCTACATGAGATAGGAATAGGGAAAAACTTCCTGAGCAAATCTCCAGTAGCCCAGGAATTGCAACAATCACTTAACCAATAAGACCTCATCAGGCTCAAAAGAAAAAAATATTATTCTCAGAGCCAATAGACCCTCATCAAACTGGGAGATGATTTCTTCCAGCTATAACTCAGACAGAGGTCGCCTAACTTCCAGAACATACAGAGAACTCAAAAAAAAAAGTAAAAAATCAAACTGCCCCCTCACAAAATGGGGCACTGATCAACAGCATATTCACAGAGGAGGAAACACAAATGGCCCTTACGTAAGAAAGTGCTCACCATCCTTAAGTACCAGGGAAATGCAAATCAAAACTACAATGATATTCCACCTTGCTCCAGTCAGAATGGCAATCATAAAGAAAAACAACAATAGTTACTGGCGGGGAAAAAGGAACCCTCATTCACTTCACTGATGGTGGGATTGCAAACTTGTTCAAGCACTATGGAAAGCACTGTGGAGACTCCTGAACAGAATGGACATAGAGCTACCAATGGACCCAGCTATCCCTCTACTAGGCTTCTACCCCCAAGAGGTCACATCTCAGCATAGAGACATTTGGGCAACTATGTTTATAGCAGCTCAATTCATAATAGCCAAAACTTGGAATCAACCCGAATGCTCATCCATGGAGGAATGGATAACAAAACTATGTTGTATTTACACAATGGAATTTTACTAGCTGAAAGAAAAAGTGACATATCGAAATTTAGAGAAAAATGGTCTTTCTTTGAACAGATCTTACTAAGCGAACTCTCAAAAGAACACACATATTAACAAACGTCACATATTCTCCCTCATATGCAGTTCCTAACCAGGTTAACCGTAAATTCTATGCAAACCAGTCAGGAGAAGTGAGAGTTTGTGAAAGAGGGTGTGATGGTTAAGTTTTGATGTCAACTTGACCTTTCAAGTAATCTTGGGTGGGTCTCTGGGATGTTCACAGGAAGGCAGCCTCTCAGTAGGGGGCAGGATGTAAGGAAGCTCAGGAGAGCTAGAAGTAAACATCCTTTCCTGTGTGGGCAGTGTAGGAAGGAAATTCCAGAGACTCAGGAAGCCATTAAGTCTGGGATAGAATTGCAAGACCCCACCCTATATAAGGAATGGGGAAGAGGGGAATGACTTAAGCATGAAGCTAAACCAAGAATGATTCGAAATCATAAAATCCTCACTTGCATACTATAACCTATTGAACAAGTAGTGGGCATCATCTGGCAAGAAGAGCCATGAATAGAAGGGGAAAGAGTCTAAGCAATCAGTCCTGCAACTCCTGGCCCCAGTCACTGGCTCCTTCCCTCACTAAGCTGTTGACCAACGTGATCCATGAGGTTCCAAAAACAAGACAGAATTCTGTCAAAGCTCTTGAATACCCACCCCAGGCCTGAGGTAAGATTCTGTTGCTGAAGAAACCACAGAAAGCCATCTTTCAGCACTGGGAGACCCTACGAGATCTGAATGGTAACCAGCCCCTAGATGGTAGTTAGTGCAGAGCTGGAAGGCACTGCATAAGCTGCCAGGGGAAACTGGTCAAATGATAGTTGAAATAACAGAGACCACTGATATGAAATGCAGTCTGCCGCCACTAGGCAGTACACACTTCCTACTGGGAGAGAACAGCAAACCAACACACACATAAACACTTGTGCAATGGAGGAACCAAAGCCTGGGGGAGGAAATCAACAGCTTTCAATTTGGCCAAGTAATCCTCTCAGTGCCAAGGAGCCCTTGAATGGAATTGGGGACTCAGGGCAAAATACATTGGGAACCAAAATCTTGGGACCCCAAAGAGAAATTCACTTTACAAGTGATTTACAAAGAGGCTAATCACAATAGAAACTAGCCAATTCAGAAATGTGTATCTCAGTTTACCTATACTGATCTCACTCTCGGATGGAGATTCTGTTTGTATTTTTCAGAAGGCAGCGAGAGAGCTGTGGCTCTTCCAACCCTACCAACGAGCCATAGACCAATAGCTGACATCCTGGCAAGAGATGAGTCACCTCAGACCTACCGTGGAGGATCCATATGGAACCTCGCAGAGAATGATGGGATGAACAAGGGACCCATAGCCACAGCCAATCAGTCAACACAGGATAAGCCAGTGAGACAGACACCAATGATTTTCAACACAACCTAAAGCAAAAGCACAGAGACCTCCTAAGACCTCAACATTAAAGCAGCCTTAATAGTCATCCACCATGACTCAGGGAACTGAGCAGAAGAGGGGGCAGAAAGATTGTAAGAGCCATGGTGAAGGAGAATATCCAGAGACATGGCCCCCCTCAGTAACAACATGGATGGAATCCAGTTGACTCCTAGGCTATCCATAACCTCCTACCCCATGGACTGACCCAGTTTGCCCACGGAGGAGGATACCCAGCTGATTTGGGATAGGGAAGAGGGAAATTGGGGAACTGGGGATACCAACACAATATTTGCTCATTCAGTGTTTGCAAATATGGATAATAAAGATATATTTTATAAAACAAAAAGAAGGATTTGATGAGGAAGAAATAGTTTTCAATGTCAAAAGAATGAAGAGACAAGCCACAGACTAGAAGAAAATATTTGTAAAACATGATAAAGGCCTGTATTCAAAATATATCTTTTAAAACTAACAACCTAATTAAAATGGGCTAAAGAGTTTAACAGACTCTTCATCAAAGAGGATACACAGATGGCACCTAAGTGTAGGAGATGTCCAGGGAAACAAAATCATAGATGCCACGCCACCAGGCACTTAAGAAAGCAACAAAATTCTGGAACACTGACACCACCATAGAGCAGGAAGGATGTGGAGCAACTGAACTGCTGGTGGGAATGCAAAGTAGTGCAGTCATTCTGGAGGACCCAAGAAACACACTCTTAGCAGAAACTTACTCCCAGCAATTTTGGTTCTTGGTTTTTATGAAAAGTTAAAAACTAAAAGGAGGGGCTGGGAAGACAGCTCACAGGATAAAACGAATGAGTGCCTCAACTGGGATCCTCAGAACCCACATAAAAGCCAGACACTGCAGAGGGCATTTGCAATCACTGTATGCCTATGATGAGAAGGGAGGTGGAGACAAGATAACTTCTGCAGGCTAGCTAGCTGTTAAAGCACTGCTTCTGGCTATGACTGAGGAGGTGTATCCAGAAGAGACTGGCACCTGAATCAGTCAACTAAGGATATACATCTTTACCCTGATATGTACACTATCTAATCAATTCAGGGCCCAGATCCAACCAATGGCAGAGGAAAGGCAAATTATTTAGTCTCAGGAGCCATTCTCCATTCCTTCTGTATCAGAACTCTGGGCACTTGGGCCTTCTGACTGTGGGCTTAAACCAGCTCTCCTCAAAGTTCTCAAGCCTTCAGGGCTAGATGGAGTGCTCCAACGCCAGCTTCCACTGTTTCAGTCCTAAAGCTACACCACCAGCTTCTCTGGTTTTCCAGCTTGCATGCAGCTATAGTGTGACTCTTCATTTTCTACACAGCTCATATGGTTACATATAAACCCTATTGGCTCTGGAGGTTTAGAGGAAGGAAAGGGTCAACAAACAGAAAACAGGATTTTAGAGTGGCAGAAAGATTGTGTGATGAGGCAATGATAGACACACGTCATCATACATTTGAACAAGCCCTCAGAGGGTATAAAACTGAGTGGGAACCCTAACGCAAGCCAGGGACTCTCCTCGGCAGGTGCCTGTAATCCTAAAGTCCCTACAGCAAGAGGGGAGACAGAAACAAGAGAATTTCCCGGAAGTCTACAGAGCAGCTAGCCTGGCAAATACAGTGGTGAATAATGAAAAACACTTCCTCAAACAAGGTGGAAGGTGAGGTCTATCCTCTGACTTGCACACATGTATACATACATCAAAAAAAAATTAAAAAGAAGTGCATCTTGCCAGAGGCTTGGTAAAAACCATGACACCCTAGCATGGACCCATATTTACACTTGCAGAAATGCTCCCTGGCTTCAAATGAAGCAAACCACCCCAAACAATGTCTCATTTAAAAATGTGAATTGAAGGTAAATGTCTTTCCTTTACTACAGCAGAATATTACAAGTGAGTTTGTTTCTAAAGACTAAAGAATTAGTAAATCAAACAGAAACGGTTCCATTAACAGGCTTTAAAACACCTCGCTTTCAATAGCTGAAGTGAAGGTCAATCCGAAACACACCCACTTATCAAGTCACCATGGATGGCTGGAGAAAGTCTCAGTTTACCTTTCCAGACTATCCTCTTCCAGAGTAATCTCCATGAATGTCTTCAGCTTTCTGTGCACAGTGGCTGCAACCTCCTTCAACTTTGAACTTTTCTGTTTACCTATGAGAAAATTGCATCAAAATAGAAAAATGTCAACATTACCACATAGAGGCAGATATACTCTACTGTGTAGGTGGGTCAATTTCCTTCAAGTTGACCCCTGCTGACCTCTAGGACCACAATCATCCCTTCCACAGAAATATTGTGAGAGCACTTGCTGTGAAGGGACCACACAACAACTCACCACACTGCCACTAAAGAAAGTATTTCATCCTGCCACCAGACAGGAGTGGAGCATAGCAAACCCTAGGCATTCACCTGCTTAAGTGACCATCCAGTCTCAGGCACTCAGCACCCCACCTCCAGCCCCGCCTCCTCATGGGGCACACCCCTTGCTCTGCAAACCTCGAGTCTCTGGGCACAAACCAGGTCCAACAAGTGAAAAAGCAGGAAAGACTGAGCACCCTAATCCAGGAATCTATACTCTGAAATACTCCAAAATCTAAGACGTTTTGAACACTTCTATAAACTCTTAAAAACTCAAAACTCTAAAAGAATTCTTTGATCCTAAGTTTGTAAGCCAGGGGCACTCAACCTGTACAAAGAGGTACATATGTCAGGTGTCCTGGCCTGTGGGAGAGATCCTTAGGAGCAACATGGTAAAGGGGAAAGCATTTAAACTTTAAGTAAACCTGAACCAACAACAGGGAAACTTGAAGGCAGTTGAGTTACACTGTGAGGAAAGACCCTACATTGCACACTGATGTTGGCCTCTTACAGAGATTGCCAATTATTTTTCTAGTGCTATTTCAACTAGTAAGGATATTCAAGAGACGCATAACACCAACATATAGTATACATCATCATTAACAAAAAGAAATTCAGACTTTTTTTTGTTGTTTTTTCAAGGTAGGGTCTCACTGTAGCCCAGGCTGGCCTGAAATTCACTATGTAGTCTCAGGGTGGCCTTGAACTCACGGCAATCCTCCTATCTCTGCCTCCCGAGTGCTGGGATTAAAGATGTGCGCCACCACGCCTGGCACTTTTTTCCTTTTGAGACCAGGTTTCATTATGTTGCCCAGGTTGGCCCCCAGCTCCTCAGCTTTTCATTTTCAGCCTCTTGAGTAGCTGGAACTACAAGCCTGTGCTACCATGCCCAGACAAATTTTTTTGAGCATAGGTAAAATCAACAGAAATTCAATTGTGAGCTGGGCCTGGTGGTGCAGATCTATAATCCTAGCAACCAGGAAGACTGAAGCAGGAGACTCATAAGTTCAAGGCCTACTTGGACTATTGAGTGAATTCAAGACCAGTCTGAACAACTTAATGAGTCCTTGCCTCAAAATACAGAAGTAAAAAGAGAGTTGGGGACATAGCTCAGTGACAGCGCACTTGCCTCGAATGTGCAAGGCCCTGGGTTCAACACCCAGTACCACCAAAAGAAAGGAAGGGGGATGGAGAAGGAGGGGAAGATAAGGGAGGGGATAAGGAATTTAATTCTGAAGTATGCAGAGGGATGCTTAAATGTACCCAACACACAAGGTGAAATGTGGACAGAAACTACCTAAAAGAAAAATGGGCAAGTGCGTACCAAGACAGGCCCAGTGGATGACACAGTGTTCAGAGAGTACCAGGAAGCAGAAACGGAAAAGCTGGGAAAAGTCTGCCTTGGTAGAGGAAAGGTAAAAGAGAGTCCAAGTTCCCAAACATCCCTAACCCATGGGGGTAAGTCAATCTTAGCAATATAGCAGGTGAAGGAGAGAAGAAAAAAAAATGTAACCAACCTTTATTAATAACCAAAATAATATGCAGAACAGCTGTGAGACAGACAATGCCTTCAATATCGCCAGAAGTCACACAGGCCTTTAGCGCATCCAAAAATGACCTATGAAACCAGCAAACATCTGAAGTTACTCTATAGTATGTGCCCAATACTTTATAGAAAAACCACAAATACCATTTTTCAGGAAACATGGGCAGTTGCCTGAGATCCCCATACAGGTCATTAAGTATGCCAATTCATACACGTGAGACATTAAGCAAGTGCCTTTAACCGCTGAGCTATCTCCCCATCCCCAGACGAGACATTAAAATCATATGACATGCCGAAAAGAGAAGAGAAACGCAGAGATGTGAAAACATGTGGCTGCTGCTCTCTGTACTCCAATGAACACAAACATATTTAAATTTTGCTGAAAGATAATTCACAGCTGTCAAAGTGATGCATGTAAACTTTCATAGAATATGTCCACTACACAGTGCCACAGGTGTTCAGTGCCTGAGGAACAAATCCACGTCTTCAGTTGCCACCAACCTTAGAATCTTAGTCAAATGATATATGGACTGGGAAACTGAGTCACAGAAGTGTGTTGAACAAAAACTGGTGTTCCACCTAGGAAGGTGTTCTGAACGTATACACTAGAAGTATTCTAATATATATTCACTTTTTTTTCTCTCCTAGCTTAATTTTGTTATGCTAAACAAAACCAGAAACTAGATACATACACTTTATATATAAACTTTTCTTTGTGAAAGTTTAATGTAAATATTTTCCATCACACAAATTTTTTTTAATCTATGGAATATTTTTCTCAAAAAAATGCACCTTTGAAAAATCTGAGATTAAAAATGAATAGAGCAGAAGGTACCTATTGCCGGGGCCATAAATAGAAGGCAGAATTACCTCACCACATCAGAAGACTTCATTATTACTCCTAGTAAACACCGTGAGACTGGTGGAAGGTCAGCAAGACACTGTGGTAAGGTCAGCTCTTCTATATAAGAAACCTAAGAAAGTTTCAAATTAGCACATTATACACTGAGTCTGGACTGCCAGTATAGTATACACTGATCTGGGTTTTCTTCTCCACCTACAAATGGGCTTCATCGGCTGCAGTAACTGAATAAGCTATTATTATACACAAGGGAATATTAGTGAAAATAAAAATAGAAATAAAGAAAACAGACATATCAGCCAGGAAGTCTTTTGTCAAATGTCCTTTCACTTGATATCATCTTCTATAAACTTTGTGCGAAGCCAATTTAACCCTTTCTCCTTCTCAATTCAGATTAGGATTTCTCAGTTGTGCATGCTGTTGTTTTGGACCAGGGCTATGCTGTATTGCTCTGTGCCTCAGGGTGCTAAGCAGCATGCCTGGCCTCTGCCCGCTAGGTTGCCTGAAGGGCCACAGTTCGACCAGGGAAGTGCCACCTCCTGGACAAGACTCAACTCTACTATCAGCCATGTGAGGGCAGATAGGTTAAATAGGTTGTTCACCATTGGGGGAATGAAGTCCTCATGCAAACAACTCCTGATCTAATTTATAATTCCTGCTCACAGCAGAGGCTAATGCCTGTTTTCTCCTAAAATCACTGCCATATAAATGGGCCCATCTCATTCGGTCTCTCCCTCACTATCTTTTGCCTAGTCCTTAACAGTCTTGGGGAATTTCATGTCAGCATGACAAGACAGTACTTCTAATAGGTTTTTCCCTATTTCCTTGGCTAGGATTATAAAATATATTTGGATATTGAAGTCAATCATCATTAAATAAAATACCAGTACATGTCATTATAAGGCTTAGTATCTTTAAATAAGTGATGGAGGTATATTTCTGATATAGGGAGACAGAGAATACTTATTATTTTAAAATAATTTTTAAAAAGCCAGGCATGGTGGCCTTTAATCCCAGCACTTGGGAGGCAGAGGTTCAAGACTAGCCTGGGACTACAGAGTGAGTGTCAGGTCAGCCTGAGTTAGAGAGAAAAACTACTTCAAAAATAATTAATAATAATAATAAATAGTAGTAATAAATAAATTTTAAAGATATATTTTTTTAATTTGCAAGAGAAAGAGAGAGCGGGCATGCCAGGGCCTCTTGCCACTGCAAACAAACTCCAGACGCAAGCACCGCTTTGCGCATCTGGCTTTCCATGTGTACTGGGGAACTGAACCAAGGCTGTCAGGTTTTGAAAGCAAGGACCTTTAACTTCTGAACCAACTTTACAGCCAATAACAGATTTTTTAGTCAGTGTAGAAGAAAAACACTTCTGGACTACAGCACAAGGGACAGGAGGGTTCCAGTGAGCAGGCCATCACTATGAGATTCAAGGTCAACCTCTGAAGACAGTGATGAACTAACACACAAGCTGAAACCTCTAGAAAAGCCAAAGAACAAGACCTGGTTTACAGAGAGAATAAAATGGAACAGTCAAAAGCCAGCCATGATGGCTCATGCCTATAATCTCAGCATCTGGAAGCTAAGGTAGGACTGTCATGAGTTTGAGGCCAACTTGAACTACATAGTGAGTTCTAGGATAGGAAGCAGCAAAATCAGAAACTGCATCATGCTCATTTCTCAGAATGTGCCGTGGCATTGTAAAAGCCAGGTGTGATAGCACACACATCTAATCCCAGCAATAGGGAGGCAGTGAGTATGAGGCCACCTGGGTTACAGAGTGAGTTCCAGGCTAGCCTGGGCTAGTGTAAAACCCTACCTCTAAAAAAAAGAAAAAAAGTTTTTAATGAATGTGCCCATGACTAAGCAGTACATGGCTACGTGTAAAAGGGAATAAAATTCAGTAACAGTCCATCTTTTTTTTGTTTTACTCTTGAATGAGTTCACTGCTACTTCTCTCCTCTGAAGTCGCTACATATTTCCTTGTAGGTACCACTGAGGTGAGTAAAAAAAGACAATCCTCCGTGTTCAATATGGTAACCATCACTTTCAGTATTGGCTTGAATTGACACCCTAACTAGGTGAATCTTTAACTGAATAGGGTAATATTTGTATTAGTAATAACTTTCCATTCAACTATAGCTATGCAATGAAAATAAGATACCAAAATTCAAGTTTCCTATGATGAGAGATGGCAAAGGAGAGAAGAGGAAAGGGAGGGACCTTGTATAGCAGTCGTGCAGAGACAAGAGCGCCACACACCTCCTCAGCCAAGAGCAGTCCTGAGCTAGGTTCAGCTCACTGTTCCGCTTCTGTCTCCAGAGAAAATAAACTATAACTGACTCAAATCTCTAAGATGCAGCCACGAGACATGTCTACATGGTGAAACCTACTGTCAAGAAAGTGACGACAATCTTAGCATACGCTCCAGAGCAATGGTATGCCACATAACCACTGTTCAGTGGCAAGGTAGTCACCAGGCCATCAACCCTCACTAAAGACTTAAATCTGAAGAACCTAAATATGTGCTGCCAACAGAAATAGCATCTGATAGTCCATAAGAGACTAGCAATTCCAGGATCAATACAGCTCACCTTTTGTAGTTGATGACTTATCTCAGCCACAGGTGCAGCAAGCAGAGTAGAAAGCACACCCCTGTAGACTGCAGTGTCTTTGTGCCAGGACTGGATAGTGGTGATAAATTCATGAAGTGGAGTCTGAACAGAGTAAAGGCACTACAAAAAAAAAGAAAAAAGAAAAGAAAAAAAAAAAAGAAATCACATCATTCATTGTCAGTAGAGCTAAAACTAGTTTAAATAATAATAAGGATAATAAAATAAGCTCCACAGGCTTTCCTGCAAAGTCTAATGAGCAGTTTGATTCCACAGTACCCATGTAAAGCCAGATGCACAAAGTGGTACATGCATCTGGATTTCATTTGCAGTGGCTAGAGGTGCCGCCCATTCTCCCTGCCTGTCTCTCTTCTATCTCTCTCTGCTTGCAAATAAATTATTACACACACACACACACACACACACACACACACACACACACACACACACAAGCTTCAGGTATGGTGGCTCACCTTGAAGGCTGAGGCAGAAGAACTGACATGAGGTTGAGTCTAGCCTAGACTACATAATGAATTTTAGGCCAGTCTAAGAGACAGAATGAGACTTTATCTCAAAAAACTAAACAAAGAATAGAAGCATCAATAGTAAGTAAGGAGAGAAGGAGGAGCACAATAACATTAAGAGACTTGACAGGACAATTAAAAGTTGTCGCATGGGGCTAGAGAGACGGCTCAGCAGTTAAGGCACTTGCCTCCAGTGCCTAAGGCCCCTGGTTCAATTCCCCAGTACCCATATGCCAGACCCACAAGGTGGTGGCCCTGGTGCGCTCGTGCTCTCTCTCTCTCTCTCTCTCTCTCTCTCTCTCTCTCTCTCTCTCTCTCTCTCTTTCTCTCTCTCTCTCTCTCTCTCTCTCTCCTTGAAAAATGAATAAAGAAAATATTTTTTAAAAAAATTGTGGCATAACTTATATTACAAGAACAGATCACAGACCTTTGCAACAACTCATGAATTCAAAAGTAGGAACTAAGATGGAAAAATAAGTTGATAACCTTTAATTATTTCCATGAACTAAGGACACAATAAAAGTGAAAGTCTTCAATGTTTCATAAATGGTCTCCCATTTAAACATTTTTTAAAAGTCTTCATTAAAAAATAATAGCTCACTGAGAGAAAACATAATGGCTGTGTGGACTAGTTCAGGAGCTGACATAACACTGCTGTAGGAGTAAAGCAGGTCTGGCACCTGGGACTTTATCAATCACCTCACATCAGATCAGCTTTCCCCCATCAACAGGAAGCCATGGCTCCTTCAAGGTCTGACTGCTTCAAACAGGGAGCATTAGCATATGATGGACATTAGCATTTCTTCCAAGCAAGGTCTACCTTTCTAGCAATCAGCATCTTCAAAAGAATACTCTATCTTGGACGCTCAGGCTAACAGAGATCAGTTCTACCAGCTGGGAAACCTTTAACCTTGAGCCCCTGCTCTATCACTGGTAGTGGAATAGAGAACCCAGGACTCTGGACCTGTCTGTTACCAGAAGATGCAGGTAGGTCTGAAGGGTAATATCCAGCCACAGCTCCATACTCACAGCAGATGTCACCGAGTGAACCAGGCCTGCACATGTGCAGCCACAATCTGCATGCCCAACCCTGCGTATTCCCAAGGACACCCCCCCTCCACCCAGTGACCCCAGCCAGTGAAGGCCCAATACCAGCATGCTTTCTTCTGGTTGCTTCCTGAAGGTCCAGGTGACACATTCCAACATTTTCTGAAAGACTTCCTGGACTGAGTCAAGCAATACTGTAACTTCATCATCTGAGTCTGTTTTCTGAATCATGGGACCTCTAGTTACCTCCTTCAGAATGCCAAGAAGCAATGAAACATAAAAAAATCCCTTCACTAGAAAGAAAAGGGAAAATCAATTAGCTGATCACAAAACTTGGTTGAGACTGCTTAATAAAGCACTTGGTACCGATGAAGATCATGCTATCAGTGAGTATTGCCAATCAGACTGGCGGAAACTACCCAAAAGAGACAAATTTCCCGATGTAAGTATAAACCCAGTTCATTTCCAAGCAGAAGTACAATAGTATAGTAGACTCAGCCACAAACTAAACTTTGTTCAATGTGTGTGTGGACACAGAGCAATTGTGTGATTCCTAAAACATGTGTTAAAAAAATTTTTTTGAGGTTGGATCTCACTCTAGCCCATGCTGACCTGGAGTTAACTATGTAGTCTCAGGCTGTCCTTGAACTCACAGGGATCCTCCTACCTCGGCCTCCAGAGTGCTAGAATTAAAGGCAGGCGTGAAATTAAAAAAAAAAAAAAAAAGACTCGAATAATACTGTAGCTGGCTAGAATAAGCACAACAGAACAAGAGAGCAACAGGGAGGAGTGAGGTCTATCAGACTATGAATTTTTGAGATCAAAGTAGTTTATTGGTTTCCTTTCTCTTCCAAATTATCTCCTTGACTGTGCTGCATTAATTTGGTAAAATACTTTCTGTGCAAGCCTAATCATATCAGTTCTTGAGATCTTGAGCTTTCCCGTTTTCTAACCAATCTTTCTGGTAATAGCTGCAAAACAAAGCCAACAAGCTGTACCTAAGTAAGCTGCACAGGACCCTATGACATTCTGTCCCACTCCTGACATGTAGCTCAGGCACTGGTGCACCAGACAGCAAACCTGGCAGGACCCATGCTGCAAGATGCTTTAAAATAAAACATGCATGTGACAAAAGCACAGAAACAATGATCCTCACAGCCTCCCACCCAGTTCAAGTGACAAGGCATTGCCCAAGAAACAGTCCTAGACATAAAGAGCAATGCCCCTCAGCTATAAAACAGATTAGAGATCCAGTAGTTACTAACCGAGACAGGAACCAACTATACCCCAAACCTACATGCTAAAGGAAGGCAGGCTGCCCTTACGTGCTGCCCTCTCTATGCACCTTGGAACTCTCTGTAGAAGATCTCAGGCTCTGCCAGAATCAATGAAAAGCTTTGCAAAATCTCTAAAACCACTACAGAAACTTTCACAGAATTATTTTCCTATTCAGAAGAAAGGTATAAATCTACATGCTGCAGACTGACGCTTGACAAGAGCCTGTTCCTTACATCCTTCCTTAGGATGACTCTGTGCCAAGGACAAAAGCTTAAAAAGCTGAAAATGTTAACTAAAAAGTTATTTTATTATATTCAGGTATTTATTTGTGTCTTACAAACCAAATATGTAATAGGTGCTTAAGACAAATGGCTAAAAACTCATCAGAATGCAGAGCACCAACTGAAAAGGGTGCTGATCTGGTAGGGCAGTGCTGAGGGTCCTCTCGAGAATACAGCTCACAGCTCAGGAAAGGAGGCTGTCAGCCTGAAATCAAAGCAGCACTAACTCCAAGGCCTTCCCGAGCACATGCATCTTTAGGCTGCCAAATGAAAAAGTGGCTCACTACTGTAATGAGGGCAGCAAGCCTAAGTAAGCCTCAATCTGTGGAGTGTCTTCCTGTGCAGCAGCCACACTGAATGTGGTACTCTTGGTCTCTGGAATGCCACAGCCACAGTGGTCTTACATTTCTATCAATTGTCTTCTTCTTTTCATTTAAGACAAAGCCCTATATTCACTGTAGCCTACTTTTTAGAAATTTAACTCTCCTATTTTTATGTGGGGTTGTTTTTGTTGTTGTTTTGAGGTAGGGTCTTGCTCTAGCCCAGGCTGACCTGGAATTCACTATGTAGTCTCAAGCTGGCCTCAAACTCACAGCAATCCTACCTTTGCCTCCTAAGTGCTGGGATTAAAGGTGGATGCCACCAAACCCAGCTTTATTTTGTGTTTTTGTTTTTGTCTTTGAGACAGGGTCTCACTCAAGTCTAGGCTGACCTGGAACTCAGTGATTTTCTTACCTCAGCTTCTCCAAAGCTGTGATTAAAGGTGTAGTCTACCATGCCCGGCTTTAATGTTCTTTCTTAATTATGCTGGTACTATTTAATAGGAAAAGTCATTTTTCACAAGCCCTGGCATGGGCTAATTTTGCTGAAAATATACATCATGTTCTAGGAACACCTGGTGTTTCTGAACTTGGAACCCTTCATTGGGATCATGCACTGCACTACCTTAGCTGTGTTTCAGAACACCTCAGTGTGAAGAATGTCCTCTTGAACATAATTTATGTCAATGTAAATAACTTCTTAAAATGGCTTCTTTATTAGGCCTTTTTCAAATAGAGCAAAAAGTCCAACAAGCAGTAGACTCTGGGTCCTACCTGGCTAAACTAAGAGGGTATCTGGCCTGGCCATAGGGTCCAGTCAGGAGCTCTGGAGCTGAGTAAAGGGAACAGGCACCTCCATGTACAGAAACTGGCTAACTGGAGAATAAATTGTGGTTAGTGCCACAAAAAACTAAAACTGTATAAATAACTAAAACAAGAAAATAATTCCTAAATAATAAATAAATTATAAAAATAAATCAAGCTGGGCATGGTGGTACATGCCTTTAATCCCTGTAGTAGGGAGGCAGAGTAGGATTGTCATGAGTTAAAGGCACCCTGAGACTACATAATAAATTCTCGCTCAGTCTGGGCTAGAGTGAGATCCTATCTCTGAAAACTAAAAAAATAAAATAAAATAAGATAAAAATAAAAAATAAATCATTTTGACTATTTCAATCATTAAGCTTAATAATGCAGTTTTCATTATAGAGTATAATGAAGAGATGCTAGACTATAAAATAATACTCTACCTTTAGACATTTTAAACCAACAACATACAATCTTATAGATAATCAAAGACTAACTTGAAGCTACCAGCCAATGTCCAACTCCAGAGCCCCCAAATCTAACCTCCAACAGAGAAGACAGAACCCACTCCAGCCTGCAGGGAAGATGCCAAGCTGCAGAAGCAGGACTGCAGATGGCTAACTTCAATCAACTAGATGAGCTAAACTGAGCTTTCTGAAGAAATCCTATCCCAGCAAGCCTTTGAACTTAAAGAAATGCAGATTTCAAACACGAATACTTCCATAGACCTCAGTAACTGGAATGTATAATAAAAAACACCTACAGACCAGAGGTCTGAAAGCTGGTGGTTAGGGGGTTTGGAGTATGGGAGCATCACAGCTCAGCAGTACTTTCTTCAGAAGGCCTTACCTGGCTAAGGCTTCAAGTGGGACACCTGCTATGTGACCCTGTCACACCCTCTCTGCTGTCTTCCAACATGAGCTCCGAGATCATGAACCTCAGGATCCAGATGGCTCAGAGGGTTAACCTCTTACTCTCTCACTGATCACAGCCTGAGAGTCCAGCAGACAGCAAGCATGACACCATGTTACTCATGATCACTCTGGTCAGGGGTATTATCTAATAACTCCCAACTCACTCCACTCAGAGCAGCACAAACAAAGCAGAGACCCAGGGTCTCTGGGAGGATCCCTACACAGATGCCAAGTGAAGTTTGCCTGGCAACAAAGCAAATCCCCAGAGCAGAAGAACCCTAAAGGGCCTTGCCAGAAACTGGACAGTTGGTGCTTGGTGCCAGAACTACCCCTGAACCTGCCCTCTTTTGGCAAAAGCCAGCTTGCAGCACATGTCAGTCACTTAAAAGCCAGATTCTGATCTGTAAAGGAGAAAAGAAGGGAGGAATGGTTTTGAGAGTCTGATATTCTTTAACAGTCCTTTAATGGACAATGCTGTACCTGCTTGCATGATTCCAAGACTCCGCTGTAAAAGCTGTATCTGAAAGTTAGAATCCCCAAGGCCGACCAAGATAACATCTTTACACACAGTCAGGTAGGTCTGTAAGAGACAGATGAATTCACCAACAAAAGCTATTTAAAAAGGGAGTCAGTCACACCCAACAAAGGTTCTCCTTGACGTACTGTCATAAAGATATTTACAATCATATTTCTAAAATAATTTCCAGACATAAATTCTTTCGTTTCCACAGTCTACAAACATTTCATGTAATTACACCAACCTAACCAAACATTTGTCACATGTAATGTGTAAAATTATATTAAAATTATGCATCTGTACTTTGTTTAAAAAAAAAAAAGCCAGGCTAGGTATTCAAAGAACATCAAGGCCTAAAGTCACTTTACAGCAGAGCATGCGATCTTGGGAACTCACCGCCCATGATTAAAAGTAAGCCCTCGAATCCCAACTGCTGACCTGGATGATCTGCTGATAGACATCCTTCCGAAGCTTCAGATGTTCTTCTTCTTGATCTTGAAGAAGCGGTAAAACTTTGCTTTCTATCCAAGACCCAGTGTTGTCCAAAATAGACAGATTAATTTTCTCTTCTGAGCAGAACTGTCCAACACAAGAGGCAAATCAATAAACCAAGTGGCTATGAAGCAGTATGTTCAAGACAACAATACCCTCACAGCATACCTTGTACTGAAAATGGACACTCAGCCTGCAGTGTAGACCAAAGGCATGCAGGGCAGCTGCTTTACTGAAGTTGGGGGGCTTCCCAATTGGAGATTGCAGAAGCGATTCCAGATCTGCCTGCAAAATGATAATGCAGGCCCACGTTCTTAATGACATGTAACCACATCCTCTACAGCAAGCTGTAAGACACCAGACCCACAGGAAAACCATAAAGAAACCAATTCTGGTGACGCCTAACTCTGCACTTGAACGTGGGCTAAGTAGGCTCCTGCAGCACAGGGCCCAGTGGGTAATACTGAATAGATCCCAGGAATGGGGGTACCAATTTTCTTTCATAGACACCCACCCTCAGGCCAGGCTCTTCTGAACCATTATACCAGGCAGTAGAACTGGAAGGTTGTTCAGAGGGGGCTCCTACAAAGGGTAGTCAGGATCAAGGCAGTCTAGCAGAGAGGAAACAGGATTCTACAAGGCTCTAGGGGCAGGATGCATTCACATCAAACTCTCTCAAAGATCCTTAGGGAAAAACTGCCAAGGGCTCTGAAAGGAGCTAGTACGTCCTCAATGATGGGTAGAACCTGTGAGTGAAGCCTGCATGGACAGTATGCACTGAGAAACAGGATCCTATGGTGCCCTAGCAGCCTTGGCAGAAATGTGGGCTCTGAACACAACCTAGGAGGAGTTAAAGCTAGGAAATGGTGTTGCTCCCAGACTCACATGCTCACCTCAGACCTTGTAGACACTCGTTCTTACTTCCTAGCTCAGGAGCGTTACAGCGCCATGAACATGAAAACTGTTCGTCTTACTGTATCACTGCTATGAAAATACAGCGTCACCCAACGTCCAGGATAAAAAGTTACCTTTGACATCTCAAGTGCTTTCAAGATACAGTTAAGTTTCTTCTGGGGTGCAGACAGTAAGCACTCTCGATTCTTTGGATGGGTCAGCAAATATTCTATGTACACCAGTGCTAACTCAGGTTTTGCTGGACGCGTGTCATGGATTTGCACTTTACGTTTAGAGGACAAATTACCCTGAAGAACAGAGCAACAAATAAGCAGTTAGAGCTTATGTGCCCAGACAGAACATGATATAAATTCCAAAACACAGTTGCACTCACTTGCCAGATTCCACAAATGCACGTGCACACACACACACACACACCTTGTCCTTGGGTGGTCCCACGGGGAGCCAGTCATCAATGAGCTCCAGGACATGTCCCATCTGTCCCCAAGAGCAGAGACAATCCAGCAAGGTGCAATAGCTACTTCCTGTAGTACTCTCTTCATGGTTTCTCAGGACAGAAATCACACCACAGCTGAGGTCAAATACATAAAATCAGATTATTATCCCAACACAAACCCCCATTTTCCTGCAGGTTGAGGAAAATCAAGATGCCATCAGCCAAGGGTATACAGACCCTGAAGCATTGATCCTGCCCCACCACGAAACCACAAATTGCAGCTGTGGGAAGGGCATGCTCCACACCAGACCATCTTTTGTTTTTGTCAAAGTCTATAGCACAAGGTCCAAATTTAGGGCACTAACTTTTCTTAGTATCAGAACATTAATTTTTTCGTAAGTATAAATAGAATAAATTTCACTCATAAGCAGAAAAATTTTAGAGCTATATTGTCCTAATATAGTATTTCAGTGACTAAAGGCATATCCTGTGTGTGTGTGTGTGTGTGTGTGTGTGTGTGTATAAGACGCTGAAATCTAGTCATTACAAAAAAGTCATGACAGCTAGATATGAATATTTCATTTTAAAATTTTTTGGAATGTGAGTATACTCACATGTGTGTAGAGGTCAGAGGACAACTTTTAGGTGTCATTCCTAGCCTTCCACTGAGACACTCTCATCCTTGTTGGTAATGAGGCAAACTGGTCTACAAAATTCTGGTAAATTCTCCTTCCACCAAGCTGGGATAACAAAGTCCACCATAGTTTTCAGTGTTTTTCGGTGGGATCTGGAGATCAAAACTCCAATCTGCTCACTTGAATGGCAGGTGCTTTATCGATTGAGCCATGTCCCCAGCCCATATATATATATATATATATATATATAT
>PVHP010019477.1:0-31816 GCA_004024765.1 Zapus hudsonius
TAATTTTGGATACATCCAGATCCCTGACAACCAATTTGTCCCCAAAGTTTACTGGAAGGAATTAACACGAGGTGAAGCAGGGTGATGGCAGAGTGACAGACATCAGCCTGGACAGATTTTCACTCCACCTCCTCGGCACGAGCTGATGGTTGGGTTCTGTTACCTGTGAAGGAGCATGTGTCCACACTTCCCGAATGAACTGTCTCCTCAGCAGAAGAACACAGCTCTCCAGTGGATGTCATCCCTGTCCGATCGTGAGGCCCCTTTACTACAGTGCAAACATGGTTGCTGGCATTGAAGTCGCACAGGCCACAGTATGCTGTGGCTTCCTTGGAGGCTGGGCAGAGAGTCTGACACTCCCTGGTTTCCTGTGAGCCGATAAAACACATTTTTATATCACTCAGATCGTAAGGGACACATAGGAGAGACTTTTATACCAGTCAGATGAAGTCTTTCACTTTCTTCCTAAATTAACATCTCAAAATGCACAAATAAAATGGTTTGTCTACAGGAAAGGGCAGCTGCTTGTCATGATGTCAATTTGGGTGACAATTTTAGTTTTGTGACTGCTGAGCTCTGGGGACCTGGGCAAATGCCTTACACTCTTTCACCTTCAGCCGCTCCACAGAGTGAAATAGAGATAAACGCAGGATGAGAGTTTGCTGTGTGAGTCACATGGGATCATACATGATGTGTCTTAAGCTTAGTGTACACATGACTCAAAGAAGCAGGGGCCACTGTATGGCTGTGATGTTTATACTTTGCAGTGGAATTCCGGAGAAAATCAAGGACATGGACGACTGCACTTCTTTTGCTATAGGCAAAGGTAGACCCATAAGAAATGGTTTTAGGAAAAAAAACCATGTATTTCATTCATTGTCATTACAAATATTTACATATATAGACCTATACTCTGATGAATCTCTGAACTTCTGATACTCATTGCTAAGTGCTCTCATCTGAGGAAATTAAATACTTAATCATTCAAAAGCTATGAATATGATAATATGAATATAAGACAGAAGTCTGTTTTTCTTTATTGTACATAAGTAACAAAATGAACTTAGAATACTCTTCACTATTGAAATTTGATCATTCAACTTCTCTCTTATACAAAGGCTAAATCATTTTAAGTTCATTGCTTCAGCAAAATATAGTAGTGGGAATTCTATTTTGAAAAAAATGGGAAGCTGACATGTTTATCTCTGTCTTCTCAATGCCTGTCCAAGTCAAAGTAAAAGCATGGTTCAAATGTAGACATAAAAGCAGAAAGTCTATGGAACTAGAAAGGGAATTAAGACAGGGCAGCTCGAACATTCATTGATGCTGGAAAGAAGACATGAGCAGAGGGAATGCCAAGCTCCAGCAAGGGCCCACCTTTCCTTTCCTGGAATCACTAGGCTTGAAAGCCCATTTGAAGTGACCTTGGCTTAGTGGTTAGACAGGACTGGCAAAGAAAGAGAGGAGTTGGAATTGGGATGTTGGGCAAACCATGGAAATACGATTGAGAAACTGTTAAGGGAAGTTGCACGCTGTTGAGCTCATAGCTCCAGGGAGTGAGGGTCTGATGTGGGTGTGAACAGTGTGTTCAGGTTGCTGCTAGCTGGGCTTGACAAGGTATTATAAAATGAGGCAAGCTCAGAAAAGAGTTAGTGTAACTAAGAAGAGAGAGGATACATTGGGAGGAAAAAACCAGGTACCACAGTAAAGTTGGTAAAAGGGTGAATCTGCTTATTGCACACCAAGAATTCCTCTGCTTTCACACTGAAGTTTCCAAGGCCTCAGCTCCAACACCCTTCCCTCCTGTCCTGGAGAAGCGTACAAGGCCCCCTGAAAGGATTCTTGGTCATGTGATTCCTTCACAGATGGCTATCCTGCCAGGTGACTAGCAGTTACCCCACTGTTCCACAGAGGGACAAGCCACCATGGCTGTGTGTGGGGAGCCTTCAATCAGCCTCCAAGGTAAATAAGAGAGAAGCAAATATTACAAAAAGAACTTAGACTAAGGAAAAAGAAAGAAAGAAAATAAGTCACACCAAATTAGTAAATGAAACACACAGAAAAAGCAACTTCTAATATTTTCAGAATCTTAAAATACATATCCCATGAATGAAACAAGGATATGAGGCCATAAATAAATTGAGTCTTAAAAAAGTTAACTCCTAGGCTATCCATAACCCCCTACCCCATGGACTGAGCCAGTCTGCCCATGGAGGAGGATATCTAGCTGATTGGGGACAGGGAAGAGGGAAATCGGAGAATTGGGGACACCAACACATTATTTGCTCATTCAGTGTAAGTGAATATGGATAATAAAGATATAATTTATAAAACAAGAAAAAAACTAGGCAAAAAAACTAAGCTAATTTTTAACCTAAAATGCTAACACATCACTTAATTGCAAAATCCACATTCTTTTCAATTATACCAGTATACACCATATTCAGGGTCATAAAGCAAGTCTCAATAAAAGTTAAAAGTAAAAGCACATTAAAAAAGTGAGCCCTAAAATTAAATGAAAATAACGAAAAAATTAAAAAAAATTAATAGTAAGGTCAAGACTTCAAGTTAAAGCACCATCTCATTGAGCTGGAAAAGATAAGAGTTGGTCAGTAGGAAAGAGCCAGCAATAAAGAAAATAGTCTAGGATCAGACCTACTTCACAGGTGATCAAATAAATGATCAAATAAATAATAGAATAACACCTTCCAGAAGGGAAATCAGTGAATTCTAGAATATACTACCCATTACTACACAAAACCCACCCAGTGGCGGAGTACCTGCCTGACAAGTGTCACACTCTGTTCTGTTCCCAGAACTTTGGAGAATTAAAAAAATATGTAGCAAAAAAAAAGAAAGAAAGAAAGAAAAAGAAAAGAATATAATAAATACGAAAAACTCAAAAACCTTCATAGCATTCTGGAAATCTTAAGTCCACCCAGGAGCCAATTTTCATGAAATTTTTAAAAAGCAAAATAAAGAGATCATTTCAAACTTTCAGAGAAAACATAATGTTGCTTTCTAGGGGAAAAAATAAAAAAAAAATAAACCACCAGGCATCCAAGTAACAATGGATGTGAAATAAACAAGTAAAATCTTCAAAAATGCCTCCAAGATTTTGAGGGAAAATGGCTTTTAACCTTGAGTTGAAGATCTCTGGGGGAAGGACCATGGTTTCATCCATGAAATTGATCTTCCATCACCTGTAGCTCAGAAATGGCAGCATGCTGGGTTCTGGGAGGAGGATGCTGGCTCTCTGTGAGAACTACACTCATCTAAAGTGCTGGACAACACTTCTCCTTCCCGAGACCAGCTAATCATTAGTAATTCCTTTAGAATTCATTGCAATAACATCCATCATTGCTAACTCATTCGGTATTAATATGGATGTAATGTGAACATGAATAATGCACACAGGAGATTTTAGATCCCTGTTTTAGAAAAATAGTTACGAACAATGTATTTCTCTTTCCATTGTCAAATCAGCGCTTCCAAGAAGTTTTCTATCCATTACCTCTGTCATCATTCCGGTTGAAACCTTGTCAGAGCAAACGTATTTCAAAGGATTAGACCCAAGTCCATTACAGCAGCTCTGGCTCTGTGGAATCAGCTCAGACTCACAGCATTGCACTGGCACCTGGTCATTCTTCTTAACGTGTGCTTTACTGACTCCACTGGAGGCTGAGCAGCATATGGTATCTGACATATTCACGTAATCCTGCCCACAACAGAACATCCCTGCAACAATAAAACGTTATATATGAATATGAAATCAAAGAAGGGATACAACTGAGGCCGCTATAAAGTCTGGCATAAAAATGTCAGCAATGGTGCAATGCTGAAGGTAGTGCTTTTCCTACCAAGGTGATTTAAGTGTGCGGTGAGGGTCCTTCTTACCAAGAGCACTAGACACTCATTAGCAAAGAACACATAAGAGGAACTCTTCAGAAATCATTCATAGGGCAGCTTGGCTGGTGTACCATAAAAAAGATGGGAGTTCTGTCATGAAGACTCCCTGGCCGTGTTGCGATAATAACATCATCTTGCAGAAGGTTAAGTTAGACTCTCGGGATTCAGAGAGAGCTGTAGGAATTCACAAGGGAGGATGGGTGATCCAGGGACTCTGGGTGCACTCATCAGAAGTGTGGGTAAGCTTCCCAGTGGAAATGTAGCACCATGCCAGATGTGGAAACCCTTGGGAGGGCCTTGTAAGTTTCCACCTGTCTCTGCCTGGGGTGCACATTGTTGTCTCTTGTGAAATCTGAAGCAATCATGATCTTTCTTTCTTCTGGGCTGGGTTCTGACATCTAAAATCAGTTGAGTGTGTTCAGTGACAGGTATACCAGCCAGGCATGTTTTTATTTTATTATTTTATTTTATTAACCTCACTGTTATACACCTACCATGTAACATGCTTGTGAGGTTGGAGACACCAATAGAAAGACCTTCTAGGAAGAATCATTAATTTTAACATCTGGGTGAGAGACATATGTACCACAGACTCGTCTCTAAATTCATATTATTTCCATATAGCCATAGAATAAATACAGCTAGAATTTAGATATAATAGCATGAATCCATAAACAATACTCCAGATTCAGATTATGCTGAAATTAAAGTGTCTAGACGTCATGTCACAGAGCGATCACATTAGAATTTATATCTGGTTGGATAGCAGCACAATGTGATGAATGAGTCATTTTAATTAGAGTTTTGTTTATTTATTTCTAGTCCTGACTGATAGCATAAAGAACATCACATTCCAAGTGCTTCAGGTCTGAATTGTTTAATTGTTTAATCTGGTCCTGTGCAAATACCCACGCTATGAACCACACTCTAATAATAGACCAAAGAATTCTCCACGCTTTTGAAAAAAATTATCCCATGTAGTCAGCATAGGTCTTAAGAAGATGTTGCACATATGTGGCTCCAAACAAACTTCTAATAATTAATATTTTCACTTCAAAAACTTCCCAATATGGAAAACTTTTATATATGATTAATAATAGATACTGATATATACAGAGGCTTAGCATGTTATGTTGATCTAAATGTGACAACTTTAAAATAGTTACAAATAAAATGCTATAATAACTTTTATTGTTTTAGCATTTCCAGGATAAGTTCTCTATAATACAGTATGCACAGCAAATCTTTCTTTGGAGACTGAGACTTGATTATGGTGGGTGGGTAAAGATATATGCATATTCACATTAAATATATATGTATATATGTGTGCCTGCCTGCCTGTACACACATAAAATAGAAACACACTCCATAGCTTCTTTATGTTTTATATTGTCTGGATCTTTTTCTTCTGTGTGCCGACCAGCTATGTCCAACCTTAGATTCTTGGCTGTGATTTTTTTTTCCATCAGTAATTTTTAAAAAACTATTCAGGTTTCTATTTTAAAGAGCAATCAACGCCTAAACACTGGCCTTTTAGGGAACAGAATACATTCTCCTCTTGACTCTCAAATTACTTCATGGTCTCACAAAGCTGTAAGTCTAAAAATCAAAATGCAGACATTGACCTAATTCTAAACTCCTAATCAGTCATTGGATCGCTCTGAGGGACTTTTGACAGGTCAACTAAAATTTTGATAATGAACTGCTTTTACACGAAGAGCAGGGGGAGGGGGGAATGTTTTCTTTCACAGAAACCTTCATCTTTGTTTCACTGAATTGAAAATTTCAGCCAAGATTTCACTCACATAACAAGAAGTGACTCCCTTTCTAGTTTCTTTGGTAAACTATTACTTCTTTAATTATTATCAACCTTGTTCCAGTGTGATAAATTGCTAATTACTTAATACCCTAATCAGCGTTCATTCTTTGCACAGATAAACTGTGACAGTACCATTAATTTAAATAGTAATTTCACTTAATGGCCAGAACGGCACACCAGATTTTTATGCAGCATTTTCTGAAGACTGCATCCATCACTGTGCTATTCTGACATAAAGATGTCTGACGTGCACTAACTCACTTAGGGAGAGCAGATGTTGTAGAGCCGGGCTGGGTAGCAATCCCCATAGTGCATCACTTCAGCATGAACGAGCTGCACATTCGGAGACAGGCCATCCTCTGAAACTGCATGGCAATGACTTTTGACCTCAGCCTCATTCGTCACATGTCACACTTGACTCTTGAACTTTGACACAGGGGAATACACAATGTTAAATATGCCCAAAGAAAAACAAAATAAGGCATGCATTATGGATGGCTTGTCGCTTTCCTCCGGAGGCTCTTCGTTAGATTTGTACAAAGGTGGAGAGTGTCTTTGAACATGACGCAGGTATTAGGAGAGAGTCGCCGTATGCTCATAGGTGTTTACTTTTTAGATCAGACAACATGTACTGTCTTTACAAACTGCATATATATGTGTATATATATATATATATATATACATATATATATATATATACACATAGTGGATTCTACTCTATTAGATACAACTGAGAAAAAGGTTGGAGGGAAGATTTTTCCACACACAGTATTATCACATATGATGTTCATGGCCAGGACTAAAAAGGAAATAAAAGCATCTTCCTGATGAATTTCTGGCTAAATTTATAAAATGTACTCATTTTTTCCAAAAGAAAAACAAAAATAAATATCTTACTTTTGAGATTAAAAATAACATAGTAATAAAAACATGCAATATGATAAACATATGAAACTCTAGGCCAGATTAAAGGAGATGATACTTTAAGCCATGGGACTCAATAGGCTAGAACTAGGAGAAAGAAGAAAAGGTTTATAATTAGTCATTTATGGGGAAAGGTTGTAAAGTCAGGGCAGGGCTGGGAGATGGCTTAGTTTGTAAAGTGCTCGCTATGTACCATGAGGAGCACCCATATAAAGCTGGGTGTGGTATGTACCTGCAATCTCAGTCCTGGGGAGGTGGAGACAGGAGAATCCCTGGAGCTTGCTGATCAGCTAGCTGAATCAGTGAGCTCCAGGTTCAATGAGAAATGTCTCAAGAAACAAGAAAGGGAAAATACCCATTGTTGACCTCTGGCCTCTACATCACACACACAAACACACGCACACACATATACACTCACCCACACACACATGAACACACATACACACATGCACACACACACACCCCACACACATACACATTAAAAAAAACCATTCATGGCTACCATCACAAAACTGAGAAGAAAAGAGGAAGAATGTTCCCTGAATGATGATAATATATTTTAAAACATTTATGTACTATATTTCTCACAAAACTCACTGTTTTATGGAAATCTCTTTTTGGGGAAATTTTTTCTGCATATCTCTTATATCATGGATTTTTATGACTGTTCTCTTTTCCTTTACAAAATTCCCAAATATGAAATGCTCACTTTAATGGTTGTGGTCTTTGATTGTATTGAAGCCAGGGTGGGGAACGTGGAAGCCCAGCATTAGGTTATGACATGGTGACAGTTGAGGGTTTCATATGAAAGGCTGCACACATAAAATCCATGGTGGAAATAAAGGCATGTATTCCAAAGGCATGATTGATTTCTGTTGCTAACTGAAACATCCTGCCCTCTTTGAATGACAGAGGCTTGTGATTTTACCTTTGAGTACTAAGGGATATGTCAACTCCAAGCCAAGATTAATGACATCAAAGATAAAACCATATTTGCAAAATACTAAGGGAAAAATGCGTACTAAAGAGATTTAAAATATATTCACAGAAAATGGTTAAGAATACATATCCATGGAAATGACGAACACGACTTCCATCCCGAGATACCTGAATAACACTTCTACACAACTCATCTGCCCAGAGAGAGCACTAAAAACATAAACGCCACCCCAGCACTTCTGTTCTAGAAGCATCTGTTAACTCACTGCATTTATAAAATACATATTGACAGAGACAACTGAACTGGGACTGGGGAGATTTGATTTGGTGTGAGAAAGTCAATTCAATGTGATTTTGTTAAAGGGCTCCTGCAGGCAAATAAAAGAGTTTAAGTAATAAAGTACATAAAGAGATGTTTTACGAGCCAGCAGGGTGGTGGGCAGCCTCACATTACCAGGCAGTGAGACGGGCCAGGCTTTTGAACGATATGACAAGATCCAAGTCCTGTGTGGCAGGTGGGGTGTGTGGCTGGGGAGTGTCTGGAACCATCTGAGGTCATAGACATTAGGGTCCACAGGAGTGATGGCAGAGAGAGGAAAAATACAAAAGTCTGTCTGTGTTCAGTGAAACTTGCTGGAAGGTCAAGGGGATAGAGATTTCTCTCCCTCTGTAGACAAGTATTAATCCTCTATGGAGTCCCTATGGCGATCAGAGTAGGGGAAGGGCAGACCGTGGGAGGAGATTCCCTGGAGTTTTGAATGTCACCATTTAAGAAAGGTTTCACTGGCACAGACTACCACAGCTACACTGACATGAAGAAAGGAAATGACCCAGTGCTTGGTTCCATGTCTGAACTTCAAGGATATGAAAATAGCAGAGGAGTTTTCTTTCTATTGAGAGCTTGTAATTTTCAAAGAATTCTCAAGTGCATTATTCCAAGATCTCTTCCCTTTCTGATTATAGGAAGGGTCATAGCTCTTAGGTGAACTTAGAAGCTATTCGCTGAACTTCTACTTGGTAAGATTTCAAAACTTCTTAAGGCCATTCCAACTGCAGCCAGTATAAGACAGAACAAGTTTAAAGGGCACAACCAATGCAGTGGCTGTATCAAATTATAGTAAATAAAACACATCTATAAGTGTCATAAAGGTACTACACCATGTTCATCTTGAAGGGGTTCGTTCAAGCCTAGGACAAACCATCCCTTCAAATATTATAACTAAGAGCTCATGGTTCTCTCTGAGTGGTTTAGCTCATCATAATATTTCAATAGGATGGAACCACAGCATTTATATTTCATACAATGTTGTCTCCTTTGCAAAGCCATTAGTTATCTTAAATATATGTCATGAGTATTTAAATAGATTATTACATTATTACTGATAAATATTATATCCTTGAAATAGTATTTGTTTCTTCTATGTAAATCTCTGATGAAAATAATAAAATCAGCAAAGCCAAAAGTGAAGCAGGTTCTGGAAAAATGTTTAACTTAGCCATCTGAAGTTACTAAGGCTGGAATTTGCCTCTTTAGTTAAAATTTGGAAAGATATGGCAAGTGAAAAATGTACAGGCTCATGTAGATGTACATATAGGGAAGATTTAAAGAAAAAAATTATAGAAAAAATAATATAATGACAGCTCTGTAAAGTCCTCTTGCTCCCCACCATGAATACCAATAATCCCACCAAAGACCCTCAGCAGAATTGGGGTAGGGGAGGGGGGCTCTATGTATGCAACCTTTTCAATAAAAAAATCAATAAATTAAAAAAAATGAAAATAGGCTTAAGCTAAATTATTCCAGTGTCAAGAAGAGAATTGTAATGAAATAAATTGCAAATTATTCCCCAAATGGTAACTTATTAAAAGAAAAAGATGGAGATATAATTGAATCAATGCATATGTAATTTGATAGTGTAAATTGTGAAGAGAAATAAGTCATAAATACACTGGAGAAGGCTAAGCTACTTGCTGATCTGTAGATGGGACAGTGACATGATGACTTACGGCTCTACCCGAAAGAGATCTGTGGAATATGGCTTATAAAGCAAATTCAATAGAAATTTAAAACAAGTCACTGCAAATCATTTTCAGAGAAGAAAAGTTAAAATACTCAGAAATCCCAGAGAGAGTCTCTGTAGATTTTCCCAAAATTGATAATAATTCTAGACTTTTACATCATTTTATAATAACAAGTTATGATGATTGATCCATAGATCCATATTCTATACTTCAAACTGACACGGAAGCCTGAGTTATCTCCTCTCTATTAATTAAAGTAAAAGCCATGATCACTTGGGAAGGTGACAATAGGCTGTGTGTTAACCGAGGCAGGGGGATACACATAGAAGAATAATTTTTATCTTAGAGGTATTTGATGGAGTTTTCTTTTAGATTTGTAATTTATCATCTTGTTACAAATAAATATTCATTTTATATTTTGTTTTGTTTTCATAACTTAATTTTCTTTCCTTAGAGATCCTCCCTCCTGCATATCAAGCTATAAATATCAGACGACTCAAACTCTAGGCTGGAAGAGTTCTAAGATCTTTAGTAAGTTTCTACTGCTCACATTTATATTTCTTCATTTTTATTATATTTTCATCTCCTCCTCTCCCTCTTTCTTCCTCCTTGTTATTATGATTATATTGTGTTGTTTGGAATCAAATACAGGGACTCACACATAACAGCAAACGCTCAACCATAGGTCCTATCATTTTTTAATAATATGAATACAACATTATATATTTGTAGATTAATTTTTGTAATAATATGCAAAATAGTGAGGCAATATTATTGGAGATTTCTCACTCAGTCATAATGTTTACTTTTAATTTTAGTGTTTAGTTTCACAGGTATAAAACTAAGAAAGTAAAAGACACCACAATAACACTTTAATAATTTTATGTTATTAGTATTTACTAGAAAAGTTCTTAGGACACAGAACTAATGTACTTATGTGAAACTCATTTTTGTTCATTATTTTTTGTGAATGTAAAAATTTTCTCAAGAAAAGAAGATATGTCTTCATGAAGTATAACAGACACAAAGAAACAGATAGGAGGCCAGGGCTGGAGAGATGCCTCAGCGGTCAAGGCCCTTGCCTGCTGAACCTAAGGACCCCAGTTCAATTCTCTGGTGTCCATTAAGCCAGATGCACAAAGTGTCACATGCATCTGGAGTCTGTTTGCAGCAGCTAGAGACCCTGACATGCCCATTGTCTGTCTCTTTCTTCTTGCAAAGAAATAAGTAAAACTATTTTAAAAATGGGAGATTACATCTTATGTTATTCCATATGTTCCTAATTGTTTCATTAGATATAATGAAGGTGTGTTCTATTTCTTGGGAAAGTTTCTCCCTCTGTTTCTTGGGTTCTCCTTACCCTGCAGGGCAGACGTGGTCCCTTACCTGGAAGGGGTCTGTACACCACGCCCTCCTGTTCCCCTCCGCAGCACTGTAAGTCTTGGCTCACGACCTGTCCCCCACAGCACTGCTGACCATGGCTGTCATGGAGTTTCCCAGCACAGCACCCCTGGTTTCCTGAGGTAGCGTAGGGCATCTTGCCACAGCAGGCATCCCCAATGCCCACAGAAACACGATTGTTCTGTTCATCTGGACAGCACACTTCACCTGTCAATTTGGGAAGACAGTAATCATTGCACGAGTTAAAGAATTTTGCTATGACACACAACTAAATTTTTTTATTGTCCATAATGAGTTACATTATTTAATGGGCAAACGATGAGTTGTTATCCCCTGTTCCCCAATGCCCCTCTTCCCCATCCCCAGTCAGCTGGATATCCTCCTCTGTGGGCCGTCTGGATCAATCCTTGGGGCAGGGGATCATGGATAGCCTAGGAGTCAGCCCGGTTCTCCTGGTCCTAGTATATTGTTACTGAGGGGGGCCATACAACTAAATTTTATCACAAACATTTTGCAGAGGCCAGTTGATTGACAGAATGCCTAGAAAGAGTACTGTCAGATGTTTCAAAGTCTGAATACAATTGCATTTTGTTGCATTAAGGATATATAGGAAACAGGTGTTGGTGCTTGCTCACATATGTTGATGTAAGGTAAGGCTCTGTTGCCTGTGTTCTTTCCTTGGATAAATGAGTATATTAGGTCTATTGACATAGATTATCTGCTATTACTAAAAAAAGAGCCTAGGGATCTGTTTCTGTTCAGTGCAATTTTTTTATGAAAGTAGGATTGAGAAACAAACCACAGATAATTTTATATTGAAAATTAGTATAAGAAAATGATATAAGATGATATAAGAAACTTATTCCTGATTTTGCCCTATTTTTTCATTGTATATGGTACTGGGTTAAATAAGGATATTTTCACACAAGTATATAAAGTACTTTGTGAATATTCCCTTATACCTTGCTCCTCCCCTCCCCCACCCTGTCTCCTTTGTTCACAAACACACATTGGCTTCTCCTGTCATGTCACCTACATACATGGCTTTATGTATCCATTCAAATGAGTGAAAATAGGCAACATTTGTCAGAGACTGATTTAATTCTCTTAATACAATTGTATCCATTTTTCTTGCAAACAACTGAATTGTGTTCTTCTTCCTGGCTAAAAATATTCCGTGTGTTTATGTACCATAATTTCTTCATCAATTCCTCTTTTTATGGACATCTAAGTTGACTCCGTGCCTTAGCCATAGTGCTTGATTAAACACTGATGTGCAAGAATTTCTGTGATGTGATGACTCTGAATCCTCTAAATAAATATCTAGGATTGATATTGCACTCCCATGATAAGATCTATGTCTGCTTCTTGAGAAGCTTCTGTACTGACTTCCATAATTGCTGGACTAGGTTACTTTCCCACCAGAAGTGTGTGAGGGTTATTTTCTCACCATTTCCTCCTCAGCATTTGTTGTTATTTGTTTCCTTGATGATTGAGACTCCTATTGGGGTGAGTGAGGTGTAGTTTTAATTTGCATGTCTCTGATGGTCGTGAAATTGACTATTTTGTCCTATGTTGATGGTCATGGGTGTTTCATCTTTGCAGAACTGTCTTCTCATTCTAACAGCTTATTTACTGGTCAGGTTGCTTTAATTTCTTCAATTTAGTGTTTTGAATTCCTTGTTTATTTGACATATTGATCTCTCTCTTGTATAGCTGGCAAAGATATTCTCCTATTCTGCAGACTGCCTCCTCACTCAACTGTTTCCTTTGCTACAGACAAACTTGTTGATTTCATGAAATCTCATTTGTCAATTACTGGTATGAACCAGGGGATTCCTATACAGAAAGTCCTCGCATCTACCAGTGTTTTGAAATATTTTCCCTATTTAGAAAGGTATTTCTTTTTTATTGAGACCAGAATAAAATCTATAAACTATGAGGTGACCATATGGAATTTTCCAAACACAATTTGTTTCAGTGGCTTCTCCTTCCCCCACCCCTCCACCCCTCCTTATTACCATTCTCCTCTCTCTTCTCCTAGAAAATTCTTTCTTAATAAAACTACACTTATTTAACTAAATATAACTAACTAATGATAGGAATGTCCATCAATGTGGACATAAAAACACTGTTTTCTTGGGGACATTCATGCTCTTCTGGGCAATGGCCGATGATGTCATCCCCTAGTGTGCCTACATGTCCCTTCTTGGACACATAAGAATTTTCTGAGAAACATGGATTGAACATGATCATTGGTTGGAAAAAATTTAAAATATGGGGAATCCTAGTACTCTCAGCTGTGATGGCAGAGAAAATGGAGAAGAGCCAAGATTCCTCATTCCTTGATAAAACAGGACGATAGCTGACTGTCCACACTTGTGATGCTTAAGTTTTTATCTTTATTTTTTATTTCTTAGAGCTGTTTAGTAATCTTGGGTGTGTCTCTGAAGTTGCTTTACAGGAAGGATTAACTAAAGAAGGAGGTCCCTTCTGCAGAGTGAACCCTTCCTCCAGAGTTGGTGGTCCTCTCTCAGTAGGGGACAGGTTGTAAGGAAGCTCGAGAGGAAAGAAATCTCTCCCTTCCTCCAGCCTTTTTGATGGCATGTGTGTGTGTGTGTGTGTGTGTGTGTGTGTGTGTGTGTGTGTGTGTATGTGTGATGTTGGTGATGGCTTCTCTCTTTCTTTCTCTTTGGACCCGTGAAAGGGGGTCAGCCTCTTTTGTCATTATGGAACTTCCCTGGATCTGTAACTTCAATAAATTCCTTCCTCCCGTAACTGTGACTGGTTTGGAGGTTCATTCCAGCAGCATGTGGCTATCTTTGACACCCACCAAGAAATTCCCCAGCTCTACCACCTCTGCCCGTGTCCAGGAGAAACTGCAGAGGAATTGCTGACATGAATACTGCTCTCACTGCTAGCCTGACAACCAGCTGCAGGGTGATGGTGACAGACACAGTGATCAGTCAAAACCTATTCAAAGCAGAGATCCAGAGACTACAAAGAACTCAACACTAAATCAGACAGGCCTGCCATGTCTCAGGGAACACTGGGGAAGAGGAGGTGGAAAGATTTTAAGAGCCACAGAGTGGGTAGGAATACCCTAAGACATGGACCTTTATTTACCAACAGGGACTGAGGCCCTCATGCCCCACAATGGATAACATGACACCTGAGGGAGGAAGGGGCCAGGGAGAGAGGATGGAAGAGTATAACCTGTTACTTTTTATATAAAATAAAATTTGAAAAATTTGAAATATTCCATTATATGTGTATAATATATGTTTGTGTATGTGTACAGTGTATGTGTGTATGGAACATATGCATGTAATTGTATGTGTGTGGAAGTCCGAGGACAATCTTGGGGTGTTTATTCTCTTTCACCCTGCTTGGAATAGGAACTCCCTTTTCACCCCACCCCACCCCAAAAATGAGTGTGTACCAGTCTGGTTCCAGTCTGGTTGTCTGTGCCTTGAGGATTCTACAGGCTCCACCCCTTTGCATCTGGCTTTATCTGGGGAGTTGCACTCTGGCCAGCAAATTTGCAATAAGATCCTTTAACTGCTGAACCATCTCCCCAGCTCTGTGTGTGTGTGTGTGTGTGTGTGTGTGTGTGTGTGTGTGTGTGTGTTTTATTGGATATGGAGAGATGTCTAAAAGACAGAAAAATTAAAAACAAACCCAGCAACTGCCTACCTTAAGGATAACTCAGAAAGGTCTGATGAGACTTGGAAGTTGTGGCCCCCAAACTTCCTCCCCTCCTTTCTAGCTCATGAACCAGTTAGTCTCCATCTTGGTCCATGAACCTTGGTGTTCTTTTCCCTCTTGCCCCGCCTCTCTTCTTTTCTGTTTGCCTCCAAGCTTTTCTTTCCCTCAATAGTAAAAGGATGATGTCATATATGATGATTATCTTAGTCATTCTTTTTTTTTGCTATAACAAAATGTTTTTAAACGTGGTTTGTATTGTTCAGAAAGCAGTGAGAACTATGGACAACCCAATTCTATCAACAAGACCTGAAATGATAGCTGACTCCCTGACAGGAGATGAACCATCCCTACCACAGCAGCTAGGACCCAGGTAAAATCCAGAGGAAGCGGAGAGATGAGCAAGAATGTTGCTTCCACATTGAGCCCAACAACCTACATAAAGAATAATGGTGACAGATTCCAAGGATGCTCAAAACAGTCCAAAGTAAAAACCCAGAGATTCTTAAGACCTCAACACTGAGGCAAACTTAAAACTCACCCATCATGGCTCAGGGAACTTTGAGTATGAGGGGGCAGAAAGATAGTAAGAGCCATGGTGGGGGGGGATATCCAGAGACATTGCCCCCTCCTGTTCCCTCTCAAATAAAAACAGTCTTAGGCTTACACAACTCATACCCCTCCATCCCATGGAGAATTCCAGCAATCCCATTGAGGAGGGTCCTTAGTGGAATATGGGCAGGAAGGGGAGATATGGGGGAACCAACAGAAGACTTATACATACAGTGTTTCTACTTATTGATAAAGAATATAAAAAGTGGCTTAGTGCCCATGGCACCATAGTGACACAGCTGTGATGGGAGTAACCAGCTGCTCCCTGGCTGGATTTGAAGCCCTCTCCCTGAGAAGGAATTCATCACTGGTACTGAAAACCAAGTAAGTTTAGAGCCTATGGCTAGGGTTTGGGAGACATAGGTCCTAGAGGGAAACTATGACTCTTATTTGGCTAACTGGATATATTGTACCATATATAAATTTCCCTCTAAATATTTATGTTGATATCCATTGATTAGTGCTGCTCTCGGTTTTGGTTAAGACTCAAAATTCATCCATCAAAGTTCTGAGAATAAGTGACTGTGTAGTGTTCACACTAAATGAGACATTTTATATCATCCCTGCCAACATTCAGGGAATACTGTGAAAGTGGGAGCAGAAAGAATGTAAGAACAAGAGGATGGGGAGGAGTGCTGTGGAGCACTGTCCTCCGGACAGGATGTAACCGTTGCATGCATGACCTCACTGTGACTGTCATTGCCTGTGTGTTATTGGAGCCATTGACATCCCAACATAGAAGAGGGAAGACAGTGGGAGACCCCATCCCTCCTAGAGGAGTGATTGACCCATAACGGTTGCTGGAGGAGCAAGAGAGAGTTTCTACGCTGGTATGAATATTGGTAAGTTGCATGTGTTCCAATAAACAACCCCCCCATGCTTATGTAAGAAGACCTAAGTAAACTCAGAGGACCACACAAATATAGGAGAAAACAATTCCCAGCAGGTGCAGCCTTTGGGAGGTGGAGCCTTGCTGGTGGAAGTGTGTCACTGGCTGGAGCTGGACCTTCAGGTCATTAGTACAGTTCCAAGTCCAGCACTTATCCATCCAGACGATGTGCTGTCCAGCTTCTAATCTGCCATGCTTTCTTGTTGTGATTAAACTTCCTGGCTAGACAATAAACTGAAATAAACCCTTTTCTCCCATAAGCTGCTTTTGGTCAGGTGTTTGGTCCCAGCAATGAGAAGGTAAGAGAACTACAATGCTCCACAAGAGAAGGATGGATCATCTATTCTCCAACTGTGAGGCTCTTAGAGCGGCCAGATTCATTGGGATGCAAAGTTGCATAGTGGCTGCCAGGGGTTTTCATGATGATGCTACCAGCAGCCACTGAAGGAGTGATGGGCTGGCTGTAAACAGTGCCATTACTTAATCACAAACCTTATTATCTATCTATCCATCTACCCATCATCTAGATAACTATTCATCTTTCTCCATTTATCACTATCATCTATCTCTCTCTACTTCCTGTAGGTAGGATTCCTCTGTCAAAAGTACAATATAGTTTCGATTTTTCTTAGACCTTCACAGCCAGAGAACACAATGTCTCATACCAGCAAACTTGAATGTGAAGTGTCATATGGTCCAAGTGCTAGATCAGTTACTTAAGCGTCATCTAGGTTAAGGGATAGGGAGAGATCTTAGTTGTTAAGGTGTTTGCCTTACAGACATGAGGACCTGAGTTTCCCCTTCAAATCCATGTAAAAATCCTGGGCCTGGTAGCACTTTGGAGGCAGAGACAGGAGAATCTCATGGGCTCCTTGGCTAGCTGGTTTAGCATAATTGGAGAGCTCTAGCTCTCAAAAAATGTGGGTCATGCCTGAGGAATGACACCTGAGGGTGTCACATGGGCACACAGGTATGCACACACACAAATTAAAAAAAAATACGTATGATAATGGTGGGTGTGGAAGAAACACCATGAACATATCTAGATTAGAGAAAGCCGCTTCTTGCATCCACCAAGTATTAGTTTAAATTAGTCCTGGTTCCCTTCATCCCTAAGAATCTTTTTCGCTGAGGCTTCAACAAAAAAAGAGATGTGAATTATTATCAATGAGGAATAAAACCCAATTTTTTTCCTCAAAAAAGGGCTATTAAACGTAAGATACAAGGATCAGCCACCTCCTCATTAACCTCACAGAATGAATCTACTTCAGGCCAGGCTTGAAAGTGTTTTCTCTCTAAATGGTACCATGCAGCCCAACATTTAATTGTTATTCTTATCAAAGAATGACCCACATTAACATTTTGTTAGGGTCATTAGCATATTTATAAAAAAAGTGAGGAGATTGAGCATTCTTCCCTCTGCTGTTCTTTGTTACAGGAGCAATGCAGGAAAAAAGGAAGTAAATATTCATCTATAAATATCAAAGTGCCTAGACCCATCTCGGCCTTGAATAGGGCAGAATATCAAGCGAGTTTTAATTACATGGAGATACAAGACAGTTTGGAATGTCTACATCTTTCTGGATGTAAAGAGCCTTAAACTAGTTAATGAAGACGATGGGCTGAGGAGGGAGGTCATGAAAGAATCTCTTCATTCAGGTTCAGTGGGGTTAGTGACAGGAGGGGGGACAATCTCTCAACATCTTGACAAGATGGAGCACTGTAATAAGGAACTGCTCACAAAGAGTCCAAGTGTGCGACATACTCAACAGTTTGGTAATGTTAAAATGTTTTAAGTGAGTAGCTATACACACATATACACACTTGTCTTTCACCATAATTTCAATGTACATATATATGTATAGTTGGATATTTTAAAAAGCGGTTAAAAGACAGCGTATGTGATATCAATAAGTCTCATAGGTTTGCTTTTATTTCATTTGGTAAAGAAAAAACTGTTACATTTTATTTTGGACTAGAACAAAAGTAGATCATATCATTAGTTCAAAATTGAATACTGCCAGGATTGCCAAGGAGGAGGCAAACCAGGCCCAGTGGCAAGGGACCTGGGAGATGGCTCAGAGGACGAGCACTTGCTATGTAAGCCTATCAAAGCTCACATGGCCAGTGCCAGCATTTGGCTGAGCAGGTCATCGGGAGGCAGAGACAGAGGATCTGAGGAGCATGCTTACTCATTCTCTAGACTGGTTGAACCTGAGAGCTCTGGGTTCTAGTGGGAAAGCCTGCCTCAGGAAATAAGATGGATAGACCCCTGATATCAATCTCTCATCTCTACACACATAAACACATATCCACATGAACACATAATCCATACTTGCATACACAGCATACATGCACATATGTGCAAAAAATTTTATTTTAAAGTAGGAGTGAAGTTTAAAGTTCCTCTCATCTCTGGCCAGCAATGTATGGAATGTGTTCTTCCTATCTCCTTCCTCTATCCTTACTGGGGACAGAACCTGCCAGGTGAGAGGCAAAGCCATAGTGTCTCCGACCTGGTTGGTTACTGATCCACGTTTTATACAGGAGAAAAGGAAGGAAACCCCTAGAAAGAAGGAATAGATTTCTTTTTAAAAAAGAACCCACTTCAAGTCTAGTTGAAATTTACCTAACTGTAAACCACTCCAGTAACCCAATAACGACTCAGTCTTTACTGTCGAAGGACCACAGTGTCTTTTAATCAGGCTGTCACCTGCCTCAAACCTTTTCCCTTTGAAACTTTTATTGTGAATTTCTTCCTCTCTGCCTCTGTTTCTCCATGATACTTGAGATGGAAGCTCTCTCAAGGCTGGTATCCTGCACACATTTTGGTAAAAGGAGCTATCAAATCCTCGAAAGGAAAAACAGAGTTTGGAAAAACGCCTACATTCCCATTTTGGTATCTCCATTCTTATCCACAAATGTCAGCGTTATTCACTCCTTCTTAATCTGTTTGCTTACTTGTAACTGCAGAGAAGATACAGACATGCTCAGGTTACATAACTAGCACATACAAACCCATGAAACACAGAGCATCCCTGAGATCTGGCGTTTTATAAACTCCAGCTGTTCCTGCCATCATTCTCGGTGACATTCAGATTTGGAGAGAAATGACTGTTCATTTGGCTCACAGGAAAATTTGTTCAAAAGGAGAAAAAGCTCCCGGATTCTGGGTCCTTTGTCACACCTCGCTGCTAACCTGCAGTTAGACAACGGAATTCCCAGGTGACAGAACCTGCAGTAATATTCACCCAGGAGCCATGTGTGTGCAGCTCAGAAGAGAAAGAGAGGGAGTGGAGAAGGGCTTCATGGACTTGGACATAGTGACTCTTCTCGTTGCTGTGACAAAATAACCCAACCTCAGCAGCTTGAGGAAAGAGTGGTCTATTCTGCTCGTTCCAACATGGCAGGGGAAGGTGTGCTGGCTGTGGTGGTGGGAGAGCGAGGTGGCTACTCACATCTCACCAGCAGACAGGAGACAGAGCATGCTGGCCCCCAGATGGCTTCCTCCTATCCATTTCATTCAGCACATGCTCAAGCCTATGGGGAGGAATCTTTTCCTTCCTATGTTAAACCTCTCTGGAAAACACCCTCACAGACACACCCAGAGGTGTGTTTCCTAAATGAGTCAAGTTGACAAAGAAGACGAACCGTCCCAGGCAGTGAACAATTCATAGATTTGATGGTGCGACAGTAAGACCCTCGAATGAAATAAAGTGAGTGAAATATAGAGTGGACCAGATCTCCAGATGGATTTCCTTATATAGTGGACCATTTAAGTCTGCAATACGTTTTATTTCTCAATTTCCAATTAACTTTCAATGAAACCAAAAGAAATGATTTTTAAAGCACACCACTGGCTATGTTTTTTTGTGATTCTGGTTTTGCTGGAAAGGCAATTAAGAGTTTGCTGAGATTATTCAAGGGTTTGAATTTTCAGGTTCAAGTACACATGGAAACAATGCTCACCTGGTAGAAGTTTAACATAATACCCCCAGCAGCACTGATGATCCGGCTGTGCATCTCGTATTTGGCCACCACAACAAACTCGAGTTGAATTGGGAAGGAATAGGATATATTTGTCTTCACAACAGTGGTATTCAGGCTGAGGATCATAGAGAACGCCATCACAGCAAACCTGGAAGTTTGGAATTAGATTGAATGATCTATGGACATAATGAAGAGACTGCCTCATGTGATAAAATGATTTTTCTCTAAGGACTTAGTCAGAGACAACATTCCTGATGACTCTTTTTCCAGCAAATTCCACAAAGACTACTGGATACAATGAAGCTTTCTTTTCGGCAGCCAACAAGGCTCTGCTCTCTACTGTAATATTTTGTAAACACAAATTACCTTTGGACTGCCAATACTCCCGATGTAAAGATGCTTAGAACTGGAAATACACTATTTCCCTCAAGTATGTATTCTTATTTTAGTGATTGTTTAACTGAAAAGCGCCATATCTATGGAAACTATCTCTCATTGATCCTTTTTTAAATAAAACGAATTTTCCTTATACTGTATATGATTAATTATTTATGAACCCCATCTTCAGATAAGGCAATCTCAACATTATATATACATATATATCATTAGAAAGGAAATTTATATGGAAATTAATTTTCAAAAGCCCTATCTCGCTCTGTGTCTTCTCCAGAGCTGTGGAAGAAATTATGTGCTCGGACAATCAAACAGTTATTTGCGATGCTTACTTGAGGTCTGAGAGACCGACCTGCTGCCTATGTAAGACATCAAATAATGAGCAGTGATAAAAAAAAAACTAGCCTCAGAACCTCTGCTTGGAACAGGTTATGCTAATTACATACATGTGTCTTGGAGCAGGTGTAATCAGCCACTATTTACAAAGTCCTCCCCCTCCACTTTTGGCTTTGTGTTCTCCTCCACATCTGATTGAAGCCCCAGTGCAGTGAGCATAGAACACAACCTCACTCTCTTTGACAGCTGCTGGCTTAGATGTTCAATCATTTCTCAAAAGTTATCTAAAAGCAAAAGAAATTAGACCCAACTCCAAAGTCTCTCCCCGAGTGTCGCAGCAAGCTCTGCTAAACCAACTGTAATAAAATTCTTTGTTGGATTTCATTATCAGCAGTGAGGATTTAAAATGACTCTAATTCGGAGGACATATTGGCTGATTCTTCTCTTTAATTCCACATTCTGCGTAAAAAGTAAATTTTGAAACGATGTATCATCTTAGTGTTCAAAAAGATTTTTCTTTGTTTTCCCTTAGTTTCTAAACATTTTATCAAATCCTTCAATTAGCAACCTTCTGTGTAAGAGCAGTATATAGGATACATTAGTTTTCAATGTTTTGGATTTATATCAGCATATATTAGTTGTACAAAACAATGGGTTTCATCATGACATTTCCAGACAGGTTGTTCTTTGCTGAGACAAACATCCAACAAGATACAGTTTATTGGGGGGAAGGGGTTTATTTCAGACTTACAAATCCAGGGGAAACTCCATCAATGGTAAAGGAAGCTGCTTACTTCTACAGATCCAAGCAGAGAAAAACAACCACAGAAACCAAATACCAACAGTAGCAAACATCAACCTCAGAACTCAAACTGCTCTCTCTCTCTATAACTTTGGGCTGGAATTCAAATCCATGCCACCAAACACACCTTAGGGCTGAACTCTTAAGATCTGCTCCCAGTGACTCCTCTTCCCCAGTAGGTCTCCACCCACTGGGGACTCAAAATTCTAACTTTGGTCTTTGGGGCCATATATTCAAACCACCACAGTTTTATCATGAAATTTGGCCATATTCATACTCCGTTACCCTCTCTGTCTCTCATCTCTCCCAGTAAAATGTGAAATTTCTTTTTGATATTAAAGTACAAAGGTAGAAGTAACTTTAGAAGCTAGCATGTATATATATATCATACAGAAATATTTGGCAAGAATTATCCTAAATTATTTTTTTCTTTACTAAACAATAGATTTATAAAAATTTTGGGACTATTTTCCTTTTGAAATTTTAGAATAAATTTCAATTAAGACATCTTTTCCAATTTTGTTCTATTTAGGCTAATTTTTATTACTATAATTTACTTATAACTTTAAAATCTTTCATATAAACCTAAATCACTATGATAGTTTTTGCACAGAATCAGGTTGTATTTTGATGAACATACTACTTCCTGTACTAGACAAATTTAATTAATTCAATGTTTACACAGTTGTTCTACACCTGCCAACTTCTCATTGGATAGAACAGATTAAAATGAGAGAATCAAAAAAAAAAGAAACTGAAGAGAGAATTCTGTGTTTTGTCCAATATGTTCCCAACATTTATCTCTTTCTCAAGAAGAACATTTTTTGGTGGTATATTTGTTTTCAGAGATGATTGTTTTAATTTCTCCATACTTTCGCCTTGAGGAAATCTAGAGGAGATAATCAGGAACCAAAGGCAGTAGTAATTTTTAATTACACTATAAAGAACCTTTTCAATGGACAGGTGTATGCCAGCACTTTACAGAAACACAATTTTATAAAAGCATGATGTCCAGCGGATCATTCTAGACGCTCTCAAATGCTCAGCTCGGAGCTGCCCAGCTCTATCTGGGCTTCAATGGAAACCACTGAGAAGGTTGTAGCAGCCATCATAATCTGTATTGAGATCCGTGTTGCTACTGAAACTCACTTTATTAATTACTCAATTCTCTGGCAATGAATCTTATGAATTTAGTGGTAGCTGTAGTCACTGCATGTGTTAGGTTGATAAATAGGAACATTATTTCATTATATGAAATCTTACCTCCAAACGAAGGATTTCTCTGTGTTTGTCAATAAAAGTCATTTACAAACCCTCTGTCTGGCTGTACTATTTATTGATCTGACTCCTAACCAGCAACTAATATCAACATTCAGCTACAAGTGGCCATAATTTTTAAATCTTTCTGACACACTCTGAAAGTTCCCGTTCACAGTGACTCATCAGTGTCAGATAAACAAACACCCACTGGTAGCTTCGTGGATTTGTGACAAAGACATTTCAAGTCCCTTAATCAAATACACATTTAGGGTGGGAGGGTTTCCTGATTAGAATAAACCCATATTTCCTGTAAAGATCATGAAAATGGGAGGCTGAAGTGCTCATGTGGGTAATAGCGTTTCATAAGCATGGGGTTTGTGTAGAATAAGAGTGAAAGCATCTCTCATGATGTCATAATGCAGGATTTCTTGGAGTGTCCATTGTCCAGCGAAAAGATTTACCTTCATTTCTGGGGAATAGCAAATGTGCCCACAGACACGTTTGGGGCGTTGGCATTTCACGGCCATGCAGAGCTTGACACTTCTGCCCTCCATTAGCTTTTGGGGTTTCAGGCACGGATGCCATGCTTTCCGTAAAAGATCGTATCCGAGAATCATGCCATTTGGACTCCCCGGAGACATCCAGTCTATTTGAAGGGATCTGCAACAGAGAGAAATATGCACATAAGGGCTGGAGAGATGGCTCAGCGGTTAAGGCACTTGCCTCCAGTGCCTAAAGCCTTGGGTTCAATTCCCCAGGTCCCACATAAACCAGACCCACAAGGTGGTGGCCCTGGTGTTCTCTCTCTCTCTCTCTCAAATGAATAAATAAAATATTTAAAAATATACACATAAAATATATTTACAGAAACATTTCCATATGGTAATATAATAGATATATATTCTGAATCGTTGGCAGAAACTACATTTATATATTTCTCTATCTTTTTTGGGTATATAACCTTATTGTATAACACAATATACCACATTGCACACAGAAAAATGCTCTCGGCTATATAAGACATTGCTCTCACGGCTACAGGCATATACCACACAATCACATGAGACTCGAGTCAACACTACTGAAAAGATAACACTATTTCTGTCTTCAGATCCATCCACTGTTAAATTCATCTTTCAGATTGGTCAAAACATCTATTTAATTGGCAGTTTCCTAACTAATAGGTACTAATACATGGCTACTATATAGTGTTCTTTGAAACTCAACCAAAGCTGTTTTAGCTTTTGGGAGAATAACACATGACATGTGTCTAGTGAGCTCTTGCTTTGGAAACAAGAATGAAGCACCACTGATGAATCAGAGAAATTCACAGGCATTTGTCTTGATGGGGAGAGTTAAGACACAGACAACTTGGTCTTGGCATCCTGCAATCCTAACCTCTCCACCCACCCTCTCCAATCTTGGCTAAGTGTGAAGGAGAGATACCACCCATAGGCGAATAGCAATGAACCTGGAAGGACGTGATGGGATACTCCCTTCTTTCTCCTGTTCAGTACAAGTCCCCAGCTCTAGTAACCATCTTGTAGTGATGGGAGGAAGTCCTCAAGAATCACAGACACCTCACCTGTCTGGCACATGTGGTATTGAAGAGGCAATGCCCACCACCATCTGTATTTAGATCTTTCTATATAAGTCTCTGTTGTTCAAGATTTTGTTACTTGCAGCCCAAAACATGACCACAATCAAGAAAACCTTTAGTGTCACTAAATTCTTTCAAATGTACTTCAGTGTGTCTTCATTCTTTAAGTCCCTAGATGGATTTATTTCTCCAGTAACTCTTTAACTTAGATGTTTGTGGACAGAAATATGGAAACCCAGGATTCCCTTGAACCATTTTTAAAGCAAACAAATTAGTTTAATTGAGTAATAATTCTATTTCAACAAGATGCTTTTGGGGTAGATTTCAATGAGGGTTTAATGAAAGCAACTTTTGCATGTTTTAATGAGCTACTAATATTTCATGAAGTTGAGATCATAGTGTAAAGCTCTTGCAGAAAATGCAACCTGAATAAAATCAACCAGATGTGGCACATGCCTGGAATCCCAGCACTCTGGAGTCCGAGGGGGAGGATTGCCATGAGTTTGAAGCCAGGTGAATGTTTTTGTTTGCCACAAAATATTGCCTAGATCCCATACATGTCTTTAGACTTTTTTGTGAGCTCTAAAATGAGCTAGAAGTTTTTAATAACACCTCAGAAATTTCAATGTGACATATGTCTTTTAGTATGGTATTTTTGTCCTTATTTTTTTAATTGTGTGGAACTCTGGCAATCAAGATTATTCTTCTTTCCATAATTCTAGAATCTCCAGTTGGACCATCGAACCAACTACAAATAGTCACAGGCATTTTTTCATGCAGACAATATTCTAGAACACCCATATGTTGCAGAAAAACAACATACACGAGCCTTGTCTCTATACTTCAAAAGTCGTAACCACAAAAATCTCATGATAAATTATGTTGAGCATTTTCTGCCGAGCGTAAATCTTTCAGTATGTCTTTCATTTTGGTGAGAAATACACCTTTATAGACCAAATTCCTGGATCCTATCAGAATTCCAAGTCCCATCACTTTTGGGAATTCAATTAAGCACAAACATTTACATTTAAAAAAGCAGCAGTCAAGATAAACCTTGACATTTTAATAAACTGCTAAAATTATTATTCCATTTCATACAGGGGACAAATCTAACACATTGTGCTCTGAGACTGTAGATAAGAAGTTAATGTCCCTGAGAAAACCGTTTTATAGGTTACCAGTACGGCCATTGTTTTTATTCAAAGAGACCAGCTCTCAAATTCCATTTCTGCAGAAACCTCTTATATTCTTTGCATAATTAAGTACGAAAAGACCACGTGGAAGGGGCATTCGAGGGTCTGACTTGTCCACAGAAGCTCACGGACTAGCAAGGTCCACTTGGAACACCAGGACATTGGAAATTTTGTGCAATTCAGCTGCTGTGAGCCAACCTGGGCTTTTTGTGCTGACATGAACTCTTTAACTTCTGGAGATCTGAATCAGCGACAGGAAGGTAAGGGATCAAAGCATAGTGGAGATTTTACACCTGTACATTTCTCATTAGAATCAGCTGGAGGGACAGTGACACGTCTTGACGCTGCAGACTAGGGAATGGGGGAAGCTCTGAGACAAGCCTGCCAGCAATAACAGGAGTAATAGCTACATGGTTTTTAACAGTAAGATTTCAGGACCATCTTTAACCCTTAGGAACAAATATTAAGTATCGGAGAAAAGAAGATAAATATTGTGCTTTTATAGACAAATACAAATGCATAAATGTAAGTAAACGGTAAAATTTTGAGTTGGTCTCCTATCTGGATGTTTTCATGGAATAACTAAGAGTTTATTCATCTCTCAGAATTAGCAGGGAGTGAAATTTAAGCTACGTTAAATAGTCTCTTATGAATTCACCATGTCAACACATTGGCAAACATGTAGCTACTGTGTGATCAGCCGTTCTAGCTGGACATTTCTTTTTAATCTGTCACACTGATCCTAGAATTATTAGCCCGTCGCTCTTATACTCCATAGTGACGCATCTAACCCATGGGAGTCATCACTTCCTTTCACCACCATGGACCATGGAAGTTACAAGCTGTACTGCTATCCTTTCTGATTAGCACTGTGATAAAAATGCAGAAATGGGCAAGTCGAACAATGTTTTATGAAGAGTTAGGTTTTACCTGGCCACTTTAACATTGCATTCTAGTAATTTTTAAATAATTTTTAAATAAAACATATTTATTTATTTGCAGAGAGAGAGAGAGAGAGAGAGAGAGAGAGAGAGAGAGAGAGAGAGAGAGAGAGAGAGAGAGAGAACACACTGGGGCCTCTAGTCACTGCAAATGAACTCCAGATGGATGGGCCAGTTTGAGCATCGGGCTTAATGTGAGTTCTAGGGAACTGAACTTGGATCCTTTAGGCTTTGCAGGCAAGCCCCTTAACCACTAGGCCATCTCTCCAGGACCTATTCTAGTATTTTATTACCATTTGCCAAAATATTCTTATTTGGGTGATAGGGGAAAAATTCCTATAACCTAAGACATTGACCTAAATTATTTTAGATTAAGCAGCTTTAGGTTTCTGATCCTCCTTTGATAGTCTAAAAAATATTCAAATTTGTCTTTTTTTGTTACTCATTTATGTAGTAAGTGTGTGTTGTCGTCAGCTTTCTAGTTGCTGCACAGAAAGAACCCAAACAAAAGTGGCTTGTGGAGGAATGGGTTTATTTGGTTTATGGACTCCAGGGGAGAGACTCCATCCTGGCAGGGAAAACGATGGCATGAGCAGAGGGATGGACATCACCTCCACCAGAGCACTGGAAACAGTGGCAGGAAGGTGTGCCAAACACTGGCAAGGGGAATCTGGTTTATGATCCCCATAAGACCGCCCCAATAACACAGCTCCATCGAGGTTGTAAAACCCAAACTGCCATCAGCTGAGGATCGATCAATCAGAACACATTCACTTGTTTGTGGGGGACACCTGGATCAAACCATGACAGTGTGTCACAAATATTCTGGTCAGAAAATGCTCTGAACACTTTAAATATAAAACTAGATAAGCGCTTTTTAAAAAATTCTTTTTCTCTTGATTCAAGTCATTAGATATTTAATTATCCTGATTTATTTAATTAATGTAATGTTTTCTAAACAGCAGGTGAAAAGCATGGACAGCTCATGTTATTAATAAGGGAAAGAAAACATATGTGTGAAGCAGGTGTAAAGATGTAAATTCAAGCATTTCGAATGTATAGTCTAAGCTAGTTCATCTTAACACAGTTCTTTCATACACATACACACACACACACAGACTTACATGAACATACATGAATAAGCAGAAACGGCTAAGATCTAGACCAGCCCTGGCAGGTTGCATGGAAATACTGGATGTGGACTTAATATAGGGACTAATAGGAAGGGAAGGATTGGGGGGGGAGGGCAGACATCAACCTAGCTCATGCACAGGAGAACAGGGAGATCAACATAGTCAGTGAAGAATCTACACCCCAAATCAGTTTACTATTTTGGAGGAAAGCTACACACTCGCTCAAACATGGTGCTGAGGAATCTTATAGTCACGCAGGGTAACTCTTCAGTGTTTTCATCAAGAAAGCCCCCTTTGGTTACATTAGACTGGGGGGAGGGTCCTGGGGTGGTGATAATTATTAGTGGGCTTCATTCATGGGATAGAATGTGAATGCTGGGTTTCCTTTTATTTAGGAATTTCAATGATTGCTGCAAACCAGGCGGCGTGGCAGGTGCTGATTCTCTTTAAAGGGAACTCCAAGATCCTGCTAAGTTCTCAAGACAACCTCAAACCCATCACACTAACCAGTCCAAACAAACAAAATTTGAGGCGAGGTTTTGAAAGTATAAACATTGATGAATATTTATTGTGTTTAATGTAAGCCAGGCATCAATCTGTATTCATCAGAGATGAAGGCTGATAATGTATGTCCCTTTTATCATTAAACTTACATTTTGCTGGAGGGACAGGAGCAATGCTTGCCACATTGGGGGAGGGGTGGGAGAACGCCTGGCTCTTTTGTGCAGAAACATGAAAGAAGGGATGAAATGATGGGGGAGGAGGGGGTGTCTAGGGAGAGGAAACAGGAGCGCAGGCTTTGAGGCAGAATGCACTTGGCTTGTTGGAAGAAGGTCAAAGTGTCTCCAAACTCTGGGCTGCCCTGAGCTATGTAGAGAATGTCAGAGCAAGAGACACTGGATGCTTATAGGGTGAGATGCGGGATTGGCTCCTGTGCAGGATTTTGTAGACTGAAAATCAATTTGGGATTACATTTGGAGTATGTTGGAATTCCATTAGAGATCTCTTTTATTTTTATATTTAGTGTCAATAATTAGATACATCATCATATGAGCAAGTCTTAGGAAACAGTAGGTATTTACTTAGTTCTCTTACCCCTTACCTGCCCCCCACACATCCTAGATTCTGGACTTTCCAGAAGAGCATACATTAAAATATGGCCACATTGCAGCACTTGCTTGGCACTTGTCAGCACAGCCAGAGTCCAGACATGTCTAGATCTCATCCACCAGTCCAGAGGGAAGAGCGGTGTGAGGTCCAGGATAGTTTTGTTACACAGGGCTCTTGCTTAGCAGCTTATCTGAGCACAGAAAACGGTTCTGGTTTCTCAGCCAGACCATGCCGATAGAAAGGGAGGGCCCACAGCAGCTCTGTGGTGATCAGTAAGTGTGGAGGATCATGGTGTCAAGCTTCGGTTTGGAACTGGTGGGTGAGTTTCCTCTGAGCCAGGTGCTTGCTTGCTCTGTAGGATGCTAGGCTTGGATGTCTTTAAGGGACATGGTCCAGGATGGCAGTCTTGTGGGCTGAGCAGCACTCCTCAGGAGGGGCCCTTGGGATGTTCTGTTCTGTTGGCACCAGAGCCTTCAGCAGTAGAGGGCACCACGTATGTCATGGAATTTGGCTATGTGGACATCCTCCAAGGGACCTCTTGTGATGGTTCAGGCAAGCTCCATAGACCCCCCCCTTCGGTGGGAGGTGTCTCTAGCCAGAGCCCAAACCTAGGTGCAAAAACTGATTGGTCAGGTATAGACCAATCAGCTGTCTGTCTGACTTACCTGGGGAAACTTTTAAAAAGCTTCCCTAGGACAAAGGCCAGTCTCTTCCACATGGTGTCCTAGAAGGAGGACTTCATTTTTTCCAGGTAAGGCCCCTCACCCCAGGGGCTCAGGATGCTTTTCCACATGAATCTTTCCCTCTGATACCTTTTCTTCTTCTGCTTGTTTGGCTGAGCAACAGAGATTTATTAAAATCGCTTCCATATATTCTCCACACACTGGTGGCTGAAGAACTCTGTAACTCCCCATGTTCCCTTAAATAATAAAGTCTCTTACTATACCTTAATATCTTGTTGTCTATGATTTTAATTCTTTAACTTTGTATACAAGAATTCAGGTATTCCTTAAATTTTGGGGTGCATTGGAATTTTTGCTGGGCATTATCTAAATTCTAATCCTCAGCTCACCCCATTGCACTCTTAAGGAACCTCACCTGCCCCCCGCCCAGGCTATTGATTTGTGGAGATAATGGAAAAAGATTAATATTGGTAGGAGATACATTGAATGGATTGCAATGAGCAAGGGGGTTGCAGACAGCAACTAAGTTCAGGTCTGAGCCTATGAACTGGTAGAAACTTGGAGCTAGATGTGAGTATAATATTTTTTGCTGGAGATGGATAGACTTTTTATGATTTGATCATGAATCTTAATTACCAAAGGGAGACTCCAGGGTAAAATTAATTAGAAAGTCATAAGATGTTTCTGAGACTATTTAAGCATTGAGGAAAGGACCTTGGAAGGAGCAAGCTTAAAGGTCCGAGTGATAGATGAACAGTTAAGTTCTGCACTTCTGATTCAATTAAGACAGTCAGATGGGCTTCAATGATGAGGGCATGAAATGTGACAGAAATGGAGAAGTTTATATACAAGACGGTCCAGAGGAGAGTAAACTGGAATAAATATTTAATGGATTCTGGATTAAAAACAGTCATGGATATGTGTCTTTACAACATGCAGAGTGGTCCACTTGCAGAACGGGAAGTTGGAAAAGATGATGAGATTGGTGAGAATTTGCTTTTGATTTGAGATTATAGAACTGTTGGGTGAAGTCATAGCAGAAAATCAATAGATATAATAATCAGATATATAATCACTGGATATATGGGACCCAGTTCAGGGAGATGGAGGGTGCAGAGGCTGTGCGACTAAAATGGTAAGAATACTTCAACTCTCAGAATGGGGAAGGCAAATCTTTATGTGAGATCACCCAGGATTTATGAGTGCCTTTACAACAGCAGCAGTGCACGTCCAGGGAGCCAGGAACAATGTGGAAGTAACAGGCAATGTATAAGTGGAGGAAGATCTGGATTTTGCTGAGAGGCACAAAAGCATCTCCAAGGCCCAGCTGTTTCTGTGGGAGCTCCAAGAAGTGGAGAAGCCAAAATCATCAGGGTAGGGTTGGGGGCTGGGTGTGGTCATGCCAGAGTTTCAAGAACAACCTCTGCAGTCTGAGACATCTCTTCAAACAAGGGATGCTTTCATAACCAAATCTCAACACTAGCCACCCCAGTAGATCCCAAGAACCATTGTGATTCTAAGATTAGATGTTGCAAGAGTATTGAATCTAGACCAGATTCTCTCTGAAGAGTCCTTCCCAGATCTTGTAAAATTTGAAACAGAAAATTCCAGTCCAAATTAAACATAGTTGTTGTGGTCAGCATTCTAGTTGCTGTGCAGAAAGAACCCAAATAAAAGTGGCTTGTAGAGGAATGGGTTTATTTGGCTTACGGACTTGAGGGGAGACTCCATCCTGGCAGGGAAAACGATGGCATGAGCAGAGGGCTGGACATCACCTCTGCCACAGCACTGCAAACAGCGGCAGGAAGGTGTGCCAAGCTCTGGCAAGGGGAAGCTGGCTTATAACCCCATAAGCCTGCCCCTGACAACACAGCTTCATCGAGGTTGTAAAACCCAAACTGCCATCAGCTGAGGATCAATCTATCAGAACACATTCATTTGTTTGTGGGAGACACCTGGATCAAACCATGACAATAGTTTACAACTGTCTTTATAAGAAAGAGGCAGAGTAAGTGAGGAGAAAGTGACTTGATATCCTATAACCCAATATGGTCTCCATGGAAGAAAATAAAAAGATGGGTTGAGTGTATATGGTTACAAAATTCTAAAATTACTACTTCAGATCAAGATATCAATAACTGAAAAATATTGGGGG
>PVHP010019478.1:0-31816 GCA_004024765.1 Zapus hudsonius
TAAACCCATTCCTCCACAAGCCGCTTTTGTTTGGGTTCTTTCTGCGCAGCAACTAGAATGATGACTGCAACAGACCCCTAAGCTCACAACCTTAAAGCAACCTTAATACTCATCCACCACGACTCAGGGAACTATGCTGAAGAGGGGGCGGAAAGACTGTGAGAGCCGTGGTGGGGGAGATTATCCAGAGGCATGGTCAGGAGAACCTGGCTGAATGCTAGGCTATCCATGGTCCCCTGTCACAAGGGGACCCTGTCACTGATCCAGACAACCCATGGAGGAGGTTATCCAGTGGAGGAGGGAGGGGAGGGCAGCAGGGAATTGGGGATAACAATTCATTGTTTACCCACTAAATGTTGTAACTCATTATGGACAATGAATTTTTTTAAAAATGAAAAATAAAATAAAATAATGTAGACAAATGATGACACGGGAAAAGAGAATAGATCACAAAGTGAATATGTATGCTAAGAAGCTTAGAATTGGAATAACTACTAAAATAAGAATAATACAACGTTATAAAAACAGACATGAGAAAATATAAGAAAGAAAAGATAAAATCACTGACAGTATCTCACCTCAGAGAGAGTCATATATTTAGTGTATTTTCTTTTAATATTCTCTTAACACATCAACATTCATTACTTTTAAGAATGTAATATCACATAATTATAAAGTTGTACTATGTGTTTACCTAACATTATACTGTGAACACTTACTCATGTTGTTAATATTTATCTAAAACATCATTATGAACAATATTCTATGATAGGTATGTACTTTTATTTAAGCACTGCATATCATTAGGCACTTAAAAATGTCTCAGGTTTTTTTTTACTATTTTAAATGATCTTGCCTGCAGAGACTTAAAATATTAGCCACAAAAGCTAAAGTCCCCTTTAATCACTCAATCTGTCCCCTTTTCCCTTCCCCAAGAATATATTCATGTGTTAAAATTAATTTCTGAAACAGAGAAAAGCATGCTGAAGTCTAAGGAATAATATAATTTGCTAGCATTAAAATAGCTATATTCATATTAAACAGAAAAAGGAAACTGAAAACGATACACTAAAAAACCTTATACCCCGATTTGTTTTAAATATCTGCTTGTTTCCTTTAGATGAACTCTTCGAGAACCCTTAATTACAAGGTCAAAGGGTAGGAATCCTTAAAGCCCACATTGTTTATTGCCAAAAGGCTCCCCAGACATGCATGAGCTTGCATGCCTTCCCATCCACAGCATGAGAGTTCCTGGCTCACTGCACCCTTGCCACAGTTTATAATAATTCTAAAAACAGGATATTTTTTCAATTCACTTTGATTTTAAAAATATCTACCATATGGAACATTTTTCCTTTTTCTGTGGAGTGTGGTAGGTGCCGTGAAATCAAATAATAGCAGTTCTCCACAGATCTGAAGAAGATGGGACTAGCTGTTCATCAGAGGCTGATAAAAGTCCCAGCATGCCACCTTAACCTTTCTTTCCATATGCTTTACATCAGACAGAGTTCATGGTTGACGCCCCGGGAGGTGCTATGAGACAATGGAATTACATGGCTTTTTTTTAGCCCCACCCATCCATAGTATCTCCAAAACAGGGCTGAATATAAGCTGACAGAAACTTGCCCATGTAAATATATTAACTCAAGAATACACTCTTCAAGGGAGAGCACTGTGCTAAATGCCAAAGTCACAATGTGACTCCTATGCCTAGTGATGGGGCAGAAAACAGTTAACCTTGTTGACAAGCTATGAGGAGATGCATGAGACCAGAAGGTACTGCCTTGGCCCTCAGTCTCTCCTCATGTGAATGGAAAACAGCCTATAAAAGAATAAGCCAGGGGCTAGAGAGATGGCTCAGTGGTTAAAAGCACTGCATTCAAAGCCCGATGCCCTTGGTTCAATTCCCCAGTACTCACTTAATGCCAGATGTAAAAGTGGTGCAAACATGGAGTTTCTTTGCAGTAGCAGGCCCTAGTGTGCCTATACTCCTGTCTCTGTCTGCCCCTCTCTCTCAAATAAATAAATGAAAGATAAAAAAGAAGCCAGAGGGAGGAAAAAAATAACAAACAACTCTCCCTCACTATCTGCTCTCAAGTACCCAAAGTTAAGTAACTACCCAGCTCTCCCCTGAACTCTGCTGAGCCAACACACCTCACTTCTGCTGTCTTTCACCTGTTTGCACACTCACCCTACCCCAATGTAGTTTTAGCTCACATGTGTGCAAACAGGTTTCTTCTTGGATAATTTTTTCCAAATAAAAAAAAAAAGAAGAAGAAGAAGAAGAAGAAGAACTATACTAACTAGGGAAAAGCAGCAAAAAGAAAAATAAAAGCATCGAAATCTTCAGAGCAGTCTCAAAGAATTAAAGACTAGCAGTAGATGGGCACTTGCCAAAATAGCTACTCAGTTTTACAAGCTCTAGATCACAGGGCTTGGGATATAGGCCAGTGGTAGAGTGCTTACCTAGGAGGCCCAAGACCCTGGTTCAACCCGCAGTACTGGGGCTGGGGAATGAAGCAAGTCATGGATCACTTTTTTCTACTCTATCTGGTATGTATGCTGATTCAAGCTGCTCAGGAACAAACATCAGAACTGCCATCAAAGGTACCGCTGCTGGTCCGGTGGGCTCCCACTCACTCCTAGGCCTTGTATCCTGCAAGTCTTTCCCACCGTGAACTTCCAGGATACCCCCCTCCAGCCCTGGAAAGTTCTACTTAGATTCATGGAGCCATCATGGCTCCTGCTACCACAAAGGTTCTTAACCTGAGCTGCAATTGTTTCTTTGAATTCTGTGTAGTTCCTGATACCCTTCACACCTGGCATGATCTCCTCAAGCAGAAATTCTTGGTAGGGGGACCCATGAAGTATTTCAGTAGATCTATAAAGCCCTGAATTTGTATCTAAGGTTATGTGTGTGCATGCAAATAAGAATATTTTATAGGGAGAAAGTTCATAGCTGTCATCAACAAAGCAAATGTGTGATAGCCTCCCCTCAAAAAATCAAAAAGCCATCCTCTCAGAGAACAGTTCACCGAGACCTTCATAACACAGGGCAATCGGAATACCCATTGCAAGCTTGCTCTGCCTGCCTTACTAAACTCACAGAGTGGTCACTCAGAGAGAAAGGGCTAGCATAGAAGACTGTGAATTGACAAATACTATGATGATTCTCCTCGCTTACACAGCACGGCGGTTTTCTAGCTGGTTGAGAGGCTTACCTATCTCCATTTCTATGAAAGCTGCTTCATCTGGTAGGGCCCGAGGAATCACTCCAGGGTCGCTGAAACTGGTCCTCAGCAGTGTGGCCATGGAGAAAAGGAAGAGCATTGCAGCAAACACAGGAATGGCAGGAGACAGCTGAACGGCCAGGTAGCGACACCTGAAGAAAGCAAGGAATTCAACATCGACTGATACTTGCTATTGCATCTCCAGTAGTTATGAGCACATCAGTCAGGTCTCCGCAACAAAGTCAACAGTGTGTCAAGGACAAGGACCATGCTACTTACTTCCCTGGAACCCTCCAAACACTTAAGATGTTGTTCTGCACACAGTACTACCTCAACACACACTTAGTTAACTGATGTCACCTACGACATCAAAAAACAATCCCAAGGGAGTTCCCTCACTCCCAACATAACCTATGGCTCCTGTCAGCACTCTGGAACATGATATCTGCCTCAGGAAAGGGTCACACTTGCTAGGAACAGGGAAGCAAAGGAGCCTGGATTTGCAAGCTCCCCAGGGTGCTGTCACTCTTGGAACTTATGGGGCTTTTCATACCCACTCCTCTGGCTTTAAGATATTCCTTTGGTCTCCTCAATCTGCTCAGCTAGTGGGGGACAAATGACCATCAGCAATGAAATAATAAAATGGTAGCTCCTTAGCACCTCTTCCCAATAGCACGTTTACCACCCTCTTTCATCATAATGCACCTTTTTTCTCTGGAAAACCCACATGTCCACTCTTCCTTCAGGTCCTAGAGAAATCACTGTCGCCATGGCGTGTACAGTTTATAGAGCACATAACTGAATACCAAGCATGGCACTAAACTCTTTACATGCCTTACCTCATGCCATTCCCACACCAATGCTATGAAGTTAAGTCTCTCATACCTATTTGATGGCTGAAGAATCTAGGACTTAAAGTATGCCCCCTTCAAAGGTCCTATGCTAAGTGACACTCTTGCCTCTCTCCTTTCTGTAGCCTCAGTATCAGAGCCTTGCATTTCTTTCTAGTTGTTTCTCAGTATGTCAATCACATTTTTCTCCCAATGGGGCTTCACTGGACCAGGAATTCTTAGAGTCAAATTCTTGTTGTACCTTATCTGTAAAATGAGGACATGGACATGGAGTCACTGTGTGGATCAACTAAAGTGCTCAGTACTGCAACTGACACATTATAAACACAAAATAAATGCCATCAATTAACATTCTCATCGTGATGCTATTTTGCTCAACCTTCCTACAAGTAAGGGAACATAGCAGCTACCCATAAATACTTATCTGAATTGACTATCAAATCGACTGAATGGGAATATGTGATGAGACTTATCACTGATCTATTCTTATCCTCCTCCTCCTCCTCCTTCTCCTCCTCCTGAGGAATATTGCTCTTTGAAAACAGAGATTCTCACTGGAGGCAGACTATCAGTAGATGAGCAAAGAGCAGAAGGAGAGCAGAGAAAAAGGAAAGTAAGAGGAATAAGCTTACCTCATCAGCATGGGGAGTGTACAAGCTGCAGTCTATTCAGGGCAAACGTTTAACCCCGGGTTGTATATTTGCTGAAGTTTCACCCATGAGATCCTCCCCTGCCTTCCCACCACACACACAAGTGCACAGAAGGGGGAGGGGGATATAAACCAAGTGCTTTATCAGCCTGAGCAGTCTGTGATGAAAGCGAGCACATGTACTGAACTTGCAAGATGATTTTAGTGGCCTTTTGTTGGGTTGTGTGTTTCTTAGTACTCCTTGGCCTTAGCTTGCTTTTCAGAAATTTACTTCCATCTCCTAAAAGCCAGGGATGGGAGTGGGGATCAAGAACTGAGAAATCTGGCAACTGAGTTCAAGGTAATTAAGGTTCATGTGCATTGCATCGCTAGTTGGTGGATTATCCTCCTTTCCATCTCTTCCCTTCATGGAACTCATTATTAAAGTGAACTCAGAAATAAAAATCATCGCCACTTTCCAAGGACCCAAAGGACATAAAAGCATGAAGCTGTGTTTCATGAACAAGCCAAATGTAATCACCACACTACCAGCAAACAGCCATCTTCTTAGTCCTCGCTCATCAGTAAGATCCCATTTGAAAAAAAAGAAGCGATGTCTCCAAGACTCTAACTGCCCTGAGTGTACAATCTCCAATCAAAAGCCTTTAAAAAAATTAGAGCTGATTAGCCATCTAAAGGGGTTTATTTCATTTTATATGAAGGAAAAGATACAGAGCGAGTAAAACTACCACCAAAGAAAAATTCAAAATTAATGCTGCCCCTCACACACGGAAGGACCAGAGCTTAACTAAGTTCAATTCCAACACCTGCTACAGAACAAAGGGCAACTTAGATTTGAATTACGCTACACCATCAAGGATAAAGGTCTCTCTGGTCTCCACACAGATCATCTTCTGCACCTGCTAAAACAATCCACTCTGTGTCAACAAGTACACAACAGGCGCATTGTATTGTTCTCCTCCAGAGATGAGGCTACTCACAGCCAGTTGTCTCTAGTGAGTGGGTGTGGTTGGAAAGGTAGATGTAGGACCAGCAGGCCTTTCTTTTTTTTTTTTAAATTGGTATCTTTATTGTCCACAATTAGATACATTGTATTAGGAAAGACTATGTTGAGGACCAGCAGCTAAAACCATTGTGAGCAACACAGAGCGTCTGTTTTCTAAAGTTATGTTTGAAAGAAAATAACAGTCCCTTAAGCCAGGCTTGGTGATCAATGCTTGTACTCCAGCTACTTGGGAGGATGAAAATCACACTCACAAATTCAAGACCAGCCTGGGAAACATAAAGGATCCCCATCTCAGAAAAAATACTCCTCTAATGTGGGGGTAGGAATATACTTGTCAAAGAATGCATACTTTCAGGAGGAATAATAAATTCAAGAGATGCACTGCACATTACAGTGACTATAGCTAGCAATAATACACTGTATACTTGAAAACTGTTAAAAGTAGATTTGAAATTCTTAAGTTCTCACCACAAAAACTTAAGTTTATGAAATACTGCATATGGACTGAGGAGATTGCTCCATGCTTAAAGGAACTTGCTTGCAAAGCCTGCTGGCCTAGGTTCGATTTCCCCGTACCTGTGTAAAGGCACACGTCGAAAGTACTGCATGTGCCTGGAGTTTGTTTGCAACAGCAAAAGGCCCTGGCACACCCATTTTCTATTTTTCTTGCAAATAAATAAATAAATAATATTTTTAAAAGAAATAACACATGTGTTAAAGAGCTACATTTAGTCATTCCACCATATATACATACAGAAAAATATCATACCAACTACCATAAATGTCATTCGTATTTTCTACTTTAAAATTTTACCTTTAGTTTGGTTCCATAATTGCAGTAAGATGCAGGTCTGTCTTAGACAGGAATAAACTATATGAAGTGGTGGTAATTCCCCACAGTCAAGGAAACCTCAACTATCACTAATGTCTTAGGAAAAGACAAAAATCTCCACATGAAGCCAGATGCGAGAGTGGGCGGAGCATGATGGCGGACGAGTAGCAGCCTCGCCAGGACACTCTCCATAAAGGTTTGATTTTCAAGCTGGGATTCAAAGCCCGGACCCCAGCCGGCCCTGAACCCAAGCCTACCCTCTCCCCAGCATTGGCAATAGCCCGGAAAAGGTTCCCCAGCGGCTTTCTGCTCTGCAGAGGAACAGAGAGCTGCCCTTCCTCCACCCCCAGCTCCCGCTATTGCCATTGTCTCCTCGCAGGTGCTTCCCGAGCCCTGCCAGCTGAGCACCTCTCCCTCACGGGGGGCCCCTCCCTCCAGTGCCCTATCCTTGGGTGCATTCTCTCCGTGAACCGCCCCCCACACACACACACAGGAAGATGTGCTTCTAGGGCAAAATGACCTACCTCACTTCCAGAAGCCCACTCAGGACTGCTGCTACAGGCGGGGCCAATCCCCTGGCAGATACCTGGGAACCGCTGCCACTGCTGGGAGGGCAGAGGCCAGGTCAGGCAGGGACCACACGCCACTGCGGGAAGGGCACAGGTGACTTCCTCCGGCACCAGGGACCGTGTGCCACTGAAGGTAGGACAAAGCAAAGCGGGCTGAACAACACTACCTAAGTCTACCCTACCTGGACACGGGCAGAAACCAATGAAAAAACCCACAGAAATCAAAGATGGAACTCCCCAAATCAGGGCCCCTAGTCCCATTATGGATCAGGAACGTGGCAAGGAAATAGAGATAACAAAAATACAATCCCAAAGAGAGAATAATATGACTCCTGACCACAACAGCAATGCAAACATAAAGCAGTTAATGTCTGATATGGAAACTATGAAAAGAGACATGAATGAGATGAAGCTCACCAACTCAAGCATAGACTCCAGAATGAATTTAATGGAGAGAAATATGAATGAATTTAGAAACACATTAAGTGAATTGAAGATGAACCAACTTTGGGAGGACCTAGAAAATCAATTGATTACTTTTGATGGGGACTTAAGAAAACTTAAAAATGATTAAGGAATCCCTAGCAAAAACAAAAATAGACTGGAAATTGGATCTCATCAAAGAATTGGAGTCTATTAACAAAATTATAGAAGAAACCAAAAATGAAATGGACTTGTTAAAAACCTCCCTAGAATCAATCAGTCCCAGAGTCAATAATCAGGAGGGCAGATTTTCAGACATTGAGGACAAGACAGAAGGAATTAATAAGGATGTCATAGGATTCAACAAATTCAAGAAATAAAGTGAGCATAATTTGAGGAATCTATGAGATACCATAAAGAGGTCCAATATTAGAATCATGGGTATCCCAGGGGGAGAAGAAGCCCAGGCTAAGGGCATAAGAAATATTTTCAACAAAATTATTCAAGAAAATGTTCCCTATCTTACAAGAGAAAGCCCACTCATCTTTCAAGGGGCCAAGAGGACTCCAAACAGACAGGACATGAAGAGGAATTCTCCAAGACACATACTAATTAAGATACCTGACGTAGAAAGCAAAGAGAAAATACTCAAAGCTGCTAGAGAAAAGCAAACCATAACTTATAAAGGAAAACCCATCAGACTTACATCAGGCTTCCCGTTAGAAATCATGAAAGCCAGAAGGGCTTGGAATAATGCTTTTCAGGGCCTAAAGAAGTATGGTTTTCAACCTAGACTACTGTACCCAACAAAGCTATCCCTCATAATAGATGGAGAACTGAAAGTGTTCTATGACATAAACCAGCTCTACGACTATTTGAAAACAAAGCCAAAATGTCAGAAGATCCTATAAGAGATATCTCACACAGAAGAAATAAGAAATCTGGTACTCAGAAGACTACCAGAGATCAGACACAACAATCACAGTCACTGTGCTAATAACAGCAGCACAGACAACAACCCCCATTAACCCTTCATCATGGCAGGGCTTAAAGCAAACCTCACAGTTATATCACTGAATGTAAATGGACTTAACTCCCCTATAAAAAGACACAGACTTGCAGGGTGGATCAGAAAAATGGACCCTTCCATCTGCTCCCTTCAGGAAATGCACTTTACCTCTAAAGACAGCAATCTTATAATAAAAGGATGGAAAACAGTTTATCAGGCATGTGGAAGTAAAAAACAAGCAAGTGTGGCTACATTAATCTCTGACAAAATAGACTTTACACCAAAATCAATTTAAAAGGATAAGGATGGTCACTTCTTACTCATCAAAGGAATGATCCAACAGGAAGATATCACCATCATCAATATATATGCACCAAATTTGGGTGCAACACAGTTCATAAAGGAAACCCTACTCAAAAACAAAGCAGAAATAACTCGATCATAGTAGGAGATTTTAATACACCTCTATCAGCTCTAGATAGAGCAACCAAACAGATGATCAGCAGGGTCATAACAGAGCTCAATAACACCATTGACCAGTTGGGGATAACAGATATTTACAGAACGTTCTACCCCAAAGACACAGAATATACATTCTTCTCAGGAACACATGGGACTTTTTCTAAAATTTATCACATCCTGGGTCACAAATCTTCCCTAAACAAATTCAGGAAGACTGATGTAGTTCCTTGCATCATATCAGACCATAGTGCATTAAAGGTAGAAACTAACAATGGAACAGGATCCAGAAAATATACAAAGTACTGGTGCCTGAATAATTCGCTCCTAAAAAATGACTGGGTCATCCAAGAAATAAAACAGGAAATTCAGAATTCCTAGTAATAAATGATGATGATAACACACCTTATCAGAACTTGTGGGACACAATGAAGGCAGTCCTGAGGGGAAAGTTCATTGCACTAAATGCCTTCATATCAAAGACAGAGAGGTCTCAAATCAATAGCCTAACCACCCACCTAAGATCATTGGTACAGACAGAAAAAGCTAACCCAAGGAGTGCAAGACAAAAGGAAATAATTAAAATCAAAGCTGAGATTAATGAATTGGAAATAAAGAAAACGATGAAAAAAAAGATAAATCAAAGAGTTGGTTCTTGGAAGAGTTAATAAGATTGACAAACCCCTGGCCAATCTAATCAAACGAAGAAATGAGAAAGCCCAAATCAATAAAATCAGAAAGGACAATGGTGAGATCACAACAAATCCCGAAGACATTGGAAAAATCTTCAGGTCATACTTCCAAAATGTCTACTCCAGGTTAGAGAACCTGGAAGAAATGGATAAGTTTTTAAACACCTAACAACTGCCAAAGCTTAAACCAGAGCAGATAAAAGCACTAAATTGTCGCATCCAAAGCTCAACCAGCAAGAAAGGACACGACCACGAGTTCTTCTTCAGCAGTTTATTCAGGAAACCTTGTGAGTTACAAACTTTCTTCTTTCTTCTTCTTCCCCTTCTTCCCGCCACCAGGATGTGCAGGGCTTTTTAAGTCATACATCTAACCTATCAGCATAACACACGTATACATTCATAATTGTTCCACATACACGGAAGCATGCCAGGCATTAAGCCATTTCCACACAAGGAGTTGTTTTTCCACTGGAACACTCTCCTCCGTGAGGGTGGTGAGCAGAAACCAGCGCCATCTTACAGGCGCAGTCAGCAGGCTCTCAACAAAGGAGAGGACCGCAGGGCGTTCCATAGGTGGGAGTGACAGGGCGCGGCCCCGGGAAATGGGGCCAGGCAGCCCCGCCCCGCCCCCTTACCTCACAGGAACGGCTCACAGGCTCCGCGCTCAGCAGCGCCCCAATGGAGGCTCACTACACTAAATAAACCTATCACATCCACAGAGATTGAAGATGTAATCAAAAACCTTTCCAAAAGAAAAAGCCCGGACCAGATGGTTTAACAGCTGAATTCTACCAAGCCTTCATCACAGAGCTGAAACCACTCTTTCAGAAGCTTGTTAGAAGCATAGAAATAGAGGTAAGGCTTCCAAACACCTTCTATGAAGCTAACATTGCCCGAATCCCCAAACCAGGCAAGGATGCAACAAAAAAAGAGAACTACAGACCCATATCTCTGATGAACTTAGATGCAAAAATCCTGAACAAAGTCCTAGCAAACTGGATACAACACTACATCAAAAATATTTTCCACCCTGACAAAGTTGGCTATATCCCAGAGATGCAGGGATGGTTCAACATATGCAAGTCGATAAATATAATACATCACATTAATCAGCTCAACCAAAAAAACCACATGGTTATCTCAATAGATGCAGAGAAGGCCTTTGACAAAATTCAATACCACTTCATGTTCAAAACTCTGGAAAGAATAGGCATAGATGGCCTATACCTCAATTTAATAAAGACAATTTAGAAAACTCCTAAAGCATAAATCATTCTCAATGGGGAATGACTCAAGGAGTTCCCACTCAATTCAGGAACAAAACAGAGGTGTCCACTCTCACCACTGCTCTTTAACATAGTGCTTAAAGTTACAGCGCAAGCGATAAGACAGGAGAAGGGCATAAAAGGGATACAAATCGGAAAGGAAGAAATTAAACTATCCCTCTTTGCAGATGACAGGATCCTTTATATATCAGACCCAAAGAATAGTATCAGTAACCTCTTGAAAGTGATTAATGCCTTCAGCAACATGACAGGATAAAAAATTAACACACAAATATCAGTAACCTTTCTATATGCAGAGGACAAACAAACAGAAAAAGACATCAGAGAGACTGTCCCATTTTCTATAGCCTCAAAGAAAATCAAATAATTTAGTATATCACTAACCAAGGTTGTAAAGGATTTATATAAGGAAAATATTGAAACACTCAAAAAGGAAATATAGGAGGACATGAGAAGATGGAAAGATATTGCATGCTCATAGTTAGGGAGAATCAATATAGTAAAAATGGCAATCATGCAGAAGTGATTTACAGATTCGATACCATGCCAATAAAAATCCCAACCTCTTTCTTCAAAGACATAGAAAAAATAATCTCTAAATTTATTTGGAAGGGCAAAAGACCTCAGATAGCCAAAACCATTCTAACTAAAAAAGCCTACTCAGGAGGTATCACCATCCCTGACTTCAAAACATACTACAAAGCCATAGTAAGTAAAACAGCATGGTACTGGCATAAAAACAGACAGATGGATCAATGGAACAGGATTGAAGACCCAGCTTTAATTGGAAGTAACTTCAGTTATTTGGTCTTTGACAAGGGGGCCAACAATGTACACTGGGCCAAAGATAGCATCTTCAACAAATGGTGCTGGAAGAATTGGATAAACACGTGTAAAAAAATGAAAATAGACCCACTCTTTTCACCTTGCACAAAAATCAACTCCAAATGGATCAGAGACCTTAATATAAATCCGGTAACCCTGAACGCCTTGGAAGAAAAAATAGGAGGAACTCTACATGAAATAGGAGTAGGGAAAAATTTCCTGAGCAAATCTCCAGCAGCCCAGGAAATACAATAAACACTTACCCAATGGGACCTGATCAGGCTAAAAAGCTTCTGTACAGACAAACAAACCATACTCAGAGCCAATAGACCCCCTTCAAATTGGGAGATGATATTCGCCAGGCACAACTCTGACAGAGGCCTAATTTCCAGAACCTACAAAGAACTCAAAAAAATTAATAACAAAAACCCAATATCCCCTCACAAAATGGGGCACTGATCTCAACAGTGAATTCGCAGAGGAGGAAACACAAATGGCCTTGATTCATCTAAGAAAGTGCTCAGCATCCTTAAGCATCAGGGAAATGCAAATCAAAACCACAATGAGATACCATCTTACCCCAGTCAGAATGGCAATCATAAAGAAAACCAACAACAATCGTTGCTGGCAAAGATGCAGGAAAAAGGAACCCTCATTCACTGCTGGTGGGATTGCAAACTTGTTCAACCATTATGGAAAGCTGTGTCGAGACTCCTAGACAGAATGGACATAGAACTACCAATGGACCCAGCTATCCCTCTACTAGGCATCTACCTGCAAGATGTCACATCTCGATCTACAAACTTTTGTACAACTATATTTATAGCAGCTCAATTCATAATAGCCAAGAATTGGAATCAACCCAAATTCCCATCCATGGAGGAATGGTCAGCGAAACTGTGGTATATTTACATGATGGAATTCTACACAGCTGAAAGGAAAAATGACACATTGAAATTTAGGGAAAAATGGTCTGACTTTGAGCAGATCTTAGTAAGCAAACACTCAAAAGAACAGAGAATTGAATGCCGCATACTTACCCTCATATGCGGTCCTTAACCAGGATAACCATTTTCTCTATGCAGATTAGTAGAAAGAAGTGAGGAGAGGTTATGAATGAGGTGTAAGGGAAGGGGGTTGGTGAATGGATTAAGCATGCGGCTAAACCAAATTAGGTTCAAAAACATAAAATCCTCACGAGCATACAGTAACCTACAGAGCAAGTAGTGGGTGTCAACTGGCAAGTTGGTGTCAAGGGGCCATGAGTAGTAGGGGAGAATGTCTAAACCTTTGAATAATTGAGCAGTCTGACAACCCCAGGTCCCGGCCACCGGTTCCTTCCCTCACTGAGCTGTTGAACAAAGTGACCCATGAGGTTCCAAAAACAAGACAGAATTCTGTCAAAGCCCTTGAACGCCCTCCCCAGGCCTGAGGCAAAACCCTGTTGCTGAAGAAACCACAGAATGCCATCGATCAGCATCGAGAGATCCTTCTAGGTCTGGAATAACCAGCCCCCAGATGGCAGTTAGTGCAGTGCTGGAAGGCACCTCACAAGCTGCCAGGGGAATCAGATCAACCACAGCTGGAGTAAACAGACCACTGGCATGAAACACAGTCTGCGGCCATGAGTAGGCTGACCACACCTCCTACTGGGAGAGAACAGCAAACCAAGAAAGGAGCACTTGTGCAATGGAGGAGCCTGGGGGAGACAATCAACAGCTATTAAATTCAGCCAAATATTCCACTCAGTGAGGGGGAACCCTTGATTGGAAATCGGGATCCAGGGCAATATGCACCGGATACCGTGCTCTTGGGCTCCCAAGAAAAGACGCACTATGAGAGCAACTGACCGGGAGGCTTCTAAAAATAGAATCTAGGTAATCAAGAATGGTGTATATTTCTTAACCTATACTGATCTCACTCTCTGATGGAGATTGTGTTTGTATTTTTCAGGATGCAGCGAGAGAGCTGTGGCCCATATAACCCTACCAACCAACCACAGGCAGAAAGCTGAGTTCTTGACAAGAGATGAGCCACCACAGTCATATCGTGGAGGATCCATATGGAACCCTGCAGAGAATGACGGGATGAACAAGGGACCCACAGCCACAGCCAATCAATCAACACAGGATAAGCCAGTGAGACAGAAACCAATGATTCTCAACACAAAAACCCCTAAGCTCACAACATTAAAGCAGCCTTAATACTCACCCACCACAACTCAGGGAACTGAGTGGAAGAGGGAGCAGAAAGATTGTGAGAGCCATGGTGGGGTAGATTATCAGAGGCATGGCTCCCCTCAGTAACAACACACTTGGTTAAGGAGAACCCGGCTGAAGACTAGGCTATCCATGTTACCCTACCACAAAGACTGATCCAGAGGGCCCACGGAGGAGGATATCCAGCTGACTGGGGATGGGGAGGGGGGGCAATGAGGAATTGGGAATAACAACTCATTGTTGGCCCACTAAACAATGTAACTCATTATGGACAATAAAAAAAGAGAAAAGACAAAATCTGTCATCCATGAACATAAGCTAATTGTTTTTGAAGCTTCCTAGTACTTTCCATCTATATCATTTCTTGGAATAATGATATCCATACACCCCTGAAAACAAAAGGCCCACTTTCCCTTTATAAATTAACAAGCCTTTATTCCCCCTACCTGCAGGGACATCAACATTCCAAACTACCTTCTACCAAACTCTTGACTGGCCTCTGGCTTCCATAGATGACCTAGAGTACTGGATTCCCAAATGTTCCCATGGGCCACATGGTGGTACTGACCAGCAGTATCTAGCAGTGCCAGGCTAGCCTGGTACATCATGTCCCATCCCCCACTCCTAGCATGATGGTGATGACACATGCTTCAGTTTACACACACACACACACACACACACACACACACACACAGGCACACACACCTCAAAAGAGAGGAGCTGGTAAGAGGACAAACAGACTCCATGTCAGGGCTAAGCCTCACAGAGTAGAGCCTAAATTAGTGTTCTGTGTAATATTCTGCTTTTAAATCCTTAATAGCTTCTTTTCTTTTTTCTTTTTTTTTTTTTTTTTTGGTTTTTTTCAAGATAGGGTCTCGCTCTAGTCCAGCCTGACCTGGAATTCACTATGTAGTCTCAGAGTGGCCTCAAACTCATGGCGATCCTCCTACCTCTGCCTCCTGAGTGCTAGGATTAAAGGTGTGCACCACCACGCCCGGCTTCCTAATAGCTTCCTTTCTACAAGTTAAGGTTTTGTTTATTTTTGCACTGATGCAACCAATCAGTCAACAAGTATTTTCTGGTGCAGCAAATGAACAAGATAAAAAGGGGTTAATTTGGTTGAGGACAGCATAAGTAACCTATGAAACAGCTAAAACAATAATCAAGTGTTAGAGTAATGATTGGAACTCAAGACTGACAGGGGTCAGAAAAGTGTTTTCTTGGGGAGCTGGTGGCTGTTGAAACTGTTACAATAGCATCTGTTAAGGATGGCTTTAAGGAAGACCTGTGCTCAGAACAGCAAGGAGGACCCAAGGATCAAGAGCCCTTAAGGCATGATAGGAATGACACCTTGTTTTAGCCCTTTGTCCTCTTGTTTACTACCTACCTTCTGTAGACAGAGTGTTTCTCTCTCCACAAAATTCATGTTGATAACCCCCTACCCATGGACACATCCAGTATGCCCCTCGAGGAGGGTCCCCAATGGGATGGGGACAGAGAGAAGGGAAATGGGGGTACCACCAGAAGATTTGTTCATACAATGTTTCTAATTATTGACAATAAAGATATTTTTTAACTAAGTTAAAAAAATCATGTTGAAATCTTATCCCCCTATGTGGTGGTATCTGGAGAAGGGCTGGGGCTTTTGCCACATGATGTCACCTGAAGCTCCACCCTCATGTATAGAATTAATGACCCATTACAAAAGAGATTCCATAGAACCCCCTCACCCTTCTGTAATGTGAGGACACAGCCAACTCTAATTCAGGAAGCAGGTCCTCACCAGACCCTGGTTATAGCAGCACTCTGCCCTAAGACTTTACAGCTTCCAGAATGCTGAGACATAAATTTGCATTGTTGGGCTGAGAAGATGGCTCGGTGGTTAAATCTACTTGCTTGCAAAGCCTACCAGCCTGGGTTCAATTCCCCAGTACCCACATAAAGCCAGAAGCACAAAGTGATGCATGTGTCTGGAGTTCATTCTCAGTGGAAAGAGGCCCTGGCTTGCCCATTCTCTCTCTCTACTCTCCTCTCTCTGCTTGCAAAGAAATGAAATATTTTTTAAAAATAAAAATAAATTTATTTTGTTTATAAACTTCCCAGTCCATAGTACTTTATGAAGGCACTCCCCAAAAAGACTAAGATTCTCCTCTGGAGCACAATAAACAAGTAAAACTATCCATGAGACAGTTTCAAGGTTCCCCAGATGAAAATCCAAGTCTGCTAAAAGAGGAAATGTTTTCTTTAACACTAAAAGCATAACTGAAAATTTGCCGCCAGCCTTTCTGCTACATGAAGGTCAGAGGAAAATGCATAACCTCTTTTGCTTCAGTAAAAATGGGAAAACTTAACCAAACAGGCATTTTTACTATTGAGGTCTTTTCAGAGGAGAGTCTAATCTGTAGTCAGGTACACCTATGAGGTGATGGCCAAATGTTAGTTAAAATAACAAATTTCAATGATAGTATACTCCTGTTTAAGAACCCCCAACAATTCTCTGCTGCCAACTATATTAAGCCCTGAAGTCCACAGACCTGAATTCTAAGGTCTTCCTTTATCTGGCCTTATCTAACCATCATCACAAAGCTCCTGTCTTCTCATTGCTCCATTCCAGAAATACCTCACTAATTACCTTGAATTAGCTAGCTTCCTTTATTCTTAAACACAATGCTAGTTCTGGTATCTCGGAGGAGGGAGACTTAAGAGGTCTCTTCTCTCCCTCAGTAAGTATCTCAATTCATGTCAGCATGCTGAGGGCCATCTCTGTTCCTTGTGCTCACTTTTCCCAAAATAGAGGATCACATACCTAGTACTCAGGATCAGTCAGCATGATGGCTTGTGCCCATAATGCCAGTTGATTCAGCAGTCTGAGAGAGGCAGATCACAGATTCAACCTCAGCTACTAAGGGAGTTCCAGGTCAGGCTGGGCCACATAGCAAGAGCTTGTCTGAAGCAAACACTCAAAGGACTCATTCTTGCCTATAGTTCCAGTGAACTGGAAAGGTGAGGAAGGAGGACACTAGAATTCATGAGTTCAATGTCAGTCAAGCAACATAGATCCCCATCTCAAAAGAATACCATAATCCTCTGAGGATAGGTATGTAAACTCAGTAGTAGGACCCTTGCCTAGCATGTGTGAGACCCTGGGTGAGCGAGACATAGAAAGAGAAAGATCACAATATTCATCTACATTAAGTAAAAATAAAAGCATATTTTTAGAAAGAGATGGACAGTATGAAAGTCATTACCACAAAAGGTAAGAAAGGCTAAAAACATCAGGAATTCTGAATGATGGAACTATAAAGAATTATTAAAGTTGGGCTGGGGAGATGACTCAACAGATAAAGGCACCTGACTGCAAAGCCTGATGGCCAGGGTTCGATTCCCCAGTACCCATGTAAAGCCAGATGCACAAAGTGGTGCACACATCTGGAGTTTGTTTGTAGCAGCAAGAGGCCCTGGTATGCCTCTCTCGCGCATACATGTTCTCTCTTGCTCTTGCTGTCTCTCGTAAATAAATAACAATATTTTTAAAAGAATTATTAAAGTAAACTGCTCAGGAGACAACACAACCTATCCTCAGGGAGCATGCTTTATTAGGAGTTAAATTTAGAGTTGAAGATGTAGCTCAGTTAGTAGAGTGCCTGCCTAGCATGCATGATAGCCTGGGTTTGATTCCTAACACTGCATAAATCAAATTTGGAGACATATGCCTGCAATTCCAAGACTTAAGATGTGGAGGCATCAGATCCAAGAGTTCAAAATCATCCTCAGCTACATATCAAGTTCAAAGCCAGCCTGTACTACATGAGACCCTGTCTCAAAAAAAGAGAGTTCAGTTAAGTATTGAACCATGCTGGTATCCAAAAGTCCATTACATTTTTTCTATAACTATCATTTGAGCCAAGTGTGGTGGTGCACGCCTTTAATCCCAGCACTTGGAAGTCAGAGGTAGGAGGATCACTGTAAGAGGCAACCCTGAAACTACATAGTGAATTCCAAGACAAACTGGGCTAGAATGAGACCCTACCTCAAAAAAACAAAATCAAATAAAATCAGATAAATAAAGAGATAATAAATAAGACTGTAATTTGTTTGGCCAAGTCATGAACTAGTCAGTCGTAGGCTACATAAACTAACCTACACAGAGTAATTCTCCCGGAGAATGCTCTTGTGACTGAAGATCATGATAGTCACCTTTCTCCCTTCCCAATCTCACCAGAGTGCTCCTTCAGGAACCTTCACCTCATCACTATACACACCAATATTCTTCCATGTGAAAGTGTGGCTTCCCTAAACCTGGTACTTCCTTAAATCTGGTAACTTCACATTGTCAGTTCTGATTGTTCTCTTGCATGAGGACCACTCACAGAGTAACAATGTCAGTAGCACACCTTGCTTAATTTTTTCCCCAGCCATTGTCATCTGGGCAGCCAAGCCTAGGAGTGGTCACAGAGGGAGTGATCTCTCACAAATCTCCTTACATCATAAATTCAAACTTGGAGATGGGCCATGATGCTCCTGCATGGCTACCAAAATGCCATGCCAGAATGCTGTCCATTTTCTACAAAGATGCCTCCATTTCCTGGGAACATGACATTGGGAGACCCAAATAACCTAAGTCTGTCTCTCTCTCTCTCTCTCTCTCTCTCTCTCTCTCTCTCTCTCTCTCTCTCTCTCTCTCTCTCTCACACACACACACACACACACACACACACACACACACACACACACGCTAGACTGTTCTATCATTGGGCACTACGCACAACTTTAGTGATTGGAATGTCTTCACAATCCATAGCCAAAAAATGAGCACTCAAATCAATTTTGATGAAATAACCTCGCTTCAGTGGGCCTGGTTTCCTCATCCAAAAAAAAGAATGAGGGAGCCTCTAAACCAGTATAAATCTCCACCATTCTATGACTCTGAGTCAAGACTGAAAGCTCAAGTACATCCAGAATATGTGTGTGTGTTTGTACTTTTTTATATATACTTTTTTTCACACAGAGAGAAAGGGAAAAATGGGCATAGCAGGGCTTCCTGCCTCTGCAAATGAACTCCAGATGTATGCATCACTTTGTGCATCTGGCTTTACATAGGTACTGGAGAATGGAACCTGGGTCTGAAGGCTTTGCAAACAAGTGCCTTTAACTGCAGAGCTATCTCCCCAGCCCCAGAATGTATTCTTTTGACAACATTTTTGACCACATATTCTGGCCAAAGTCACCATTGGGGACTAGACACATAAAAGATTGACCTTGACCCTGAAAGAGCTTACCTCTGGCTGTATGGGACAAGTGAAAAAGTGTGATCAAAATAGAATGCATAACTACAGCCAGGCTGTGTGCTATGAAGGCTCTAATTCCAGTACTCAGGAGGTAGATACAGGAAGAGCAGGAGTTCAAAGCCAGTTTTGACTTCACAGCAAGCTAGAGGTCAGGTTGAGCTACTTGATAGCTTATCTCAAACAAAAAAGGGCTGAAGAGATTGCTCAGTGGTTAAGATGCTTGCCTGCTAAGCCAAACAACCAGGGTTCGATTCCCCGGTACCCACATAAAGCCAGATGCACAGAGAGTCGCACGCATCTGGAGTTTGTGTGCAGTGGCTAAAGACCCTGGTGTGCCCATTCTCTCTCTCTCTCTCTCTTCTCTCTCAGCATGAAAATAAATAAATGAAACATTTTTAAAGGAATTCAGAAACACAAGAAATGTTATGTGATTATTTGGTAGAATATATGGCATGCACAAGCAAAAGAACTTGGAAGAGGGGAAAAATTTGAATGAGACAGAGAGAAATGGTACAATTACTAAACAGTATTATAAAGCTTTTTTTCCAGTTTTTTTCCAATTCAGTGACTTCTCTGCCAATATACACATCAAAAGCACCCATGGGGACCAGTCTGACAGTGCCTTGGTCCAATTTTCTCCATATACAGCACAACATGAGCATCAACACAAATCATAGCAACCAGCTGCTTCTATTTAAGGGTCAAGAATCACACAATCATTCTTACCACAAGCAAAGTCTGGGGACCTTGACTCCATTAAAAATATGGTCACAAAGTTAAAAGAGAAAGCTAAGAAGCCAATTCCAGAAGATACTGCGCTTGATCCTTTCCCAAGGACCAACCACACTTTGTCAGCAAGTTGAATTTGACCAAATACCACAGCAGCCTTTCAGTAGCTGGACAGCTCACAGGTTGTCAATGCCATTCAGCCATAGTACCCTATGCTGGACAAAGTTCCAGCAGAAAAGCCTAAAAATGGTTCCTGTGCTAAAAGCTGAAACACACACACATTTCCTAAATGCCACACACTCCAAATTAAAAAGGAAACCCTTTTTCTTTAAGCATTGTACAAGTTTCACTCGACTTTTAAAGTTACAAATATTGACCACAAATACAATTATATTTAAATATAGGTACTTTTGTGTATATTTGAATCTTTTAGATAGACATAGAGCTACTCATAATGTCAGACTCTCAGAGTTATAAGAGGTGTAGTGACTATAGCCCGAAGTTTCTACCTGTGACAAGAGACTTGAGGAATAGTCACCTAGCTTCTTTAGAAACACTTCTAAGAATGTGGAACTAACTGCTCTTTGGTTTTATGTATTCAACATACAGCCTGCCCACTGCAAATGAAGGATCTCTCCTTTGAAAATTCCTAATGTGTGAAGGATGAATCTAAAAGTATAAGACTATCCATGGGCACTAATAACAGACAATGCATGTTTCTCATGAAGGGGCACCTGCATGCCTGAACACTTTTCAAGCCATCTGGCTGACCCACAGCTATACTACAGGTAACTATAAATCTGTCCATACTCCTTCCTAAACACCTGCTGCAAGCAGGAGCCTGTTGATGAAATGAATATGGAGATATGTCTCATCACATGGACTATTTTCCCACAAGGTAAAATGTAATAGCCAGAGGATATGAGATCTGTGCTCAGGACAAGAATGACAATCTATTTACATACTCTCATTTGCCTGAGGGCACTAGGCTAGATCACTGGGTTTCTAGAGCTCTCATTGAGTCCTCTGTACACTAGCAAGGTTATTTTATTTGTAGTACTGGGAATTGAACCAACGGCCTTTTTTAATGCTAGGCAAGCACTGTGTCACTCAGCCAAATCCCCAGCCAACACACTGAATCCTCACGCTAACATTGGAACCATATTCTATCCCCCAAACCCTCTCTTCCACTATGTGGCTGGGAGCAAACTCTAGACTCCAAAGAGAAAGATCAAGCAGAGAAAGAGACTTAATTCCACATAGACATGTTGGTGTGCCTTGGACAGCCTGTCAATAGATAGGCACAAAGCAGCCTATACACAAAGCATCGATATAAAAAACACACTTAGACATCCACAAACACGGACTCCAACACTCATCAAAATCATTTATCACCACAGTCCTCACTTTTTAAGTAAGATTTACACTTCCCCATTCCACTCCTAAGCCAACACATTTACTTCCTTCTCTCCTCCCTCCCCCAGCTCTACCTTAGAAATATTTACACTCTCAAACAGACAGCTGGAACTCAGGGCAGCTTTACCAACAACTTTGATCTTCAAATCTACAGGCAAAACCCAAGAAATAATTTTGAAGTGGGGAGTCATCTAGGAAGAAAACTCAACCTGCCTCTGGCGAACAGTAACCTGGCTAATTATAAGCTTTGTCCCATAGACAGTTTTCTCCAGAGACCTTCAGGAGCCTAAGTGGAACAGATCTACGTCATGGCCTCCCAGATACAAAAAGGGCCCAAAAGCCATAGCTCCATGCTGCCCTGGCCAGTCAAACCAGAGATTTCCAGGGCCCAGAACTGCACATGCTCTCTCTCAGAGTCTGGAAAAAAGTGTCCTCTCGGTGAGGAACAAATCCAATCATAACCATTTAGCCATAGCCAATGGGGAAAACAAAAGGAAGAAAAGAAAAGAAGGGAAGAAGACTTCAGCTTTGAACTTCCAACAAGAAGCAAGGCAGAATGAAGCAAGAAAAGAAGGGTGAGGAGAAGGAAAACCAACTGTTCTGTGTTGTGATTAAGCCTGCCTGACTGCACATGCTCACCTGTACCACACGCACACACACACCCCTAAAACCCAGACTGGAAAACAGCTAACCAGCCACCAGCCCAACTTCACCACATACTCCACAAAGGTGAGGGGGGCAGCAGTGGCAGCTGCAGCAGAAACAGCAGAAGGACCTCTAGGAAAGTGTTCATCTGCCCTTCCTTTGCCAGCTCTGTTGTAAACTAGACCCCCTTCTCTCTGCTGTTACTAAAGCGAGCTGCAGCCGTCAAGAAGTCTGGAAAAGCAGCCCAGAAGTCACTCTGTATGTATCAGGAAACCTACAGCCCTCACAGAGAGACAAAAGTAAATCCTCAGGGGACTTGAGCTCTTAATTACCCACAAAATTAGTTCGAGGAGCCCCTTTCTTCTCCCTCTCTCAGCCATGCCCCAGCATGGGAGCTCTATCCAGGTCACCCAGGTCTACAAGCCATGGCAGGCTCACATCAGGTGTGGCTCTCTGGGTTCCTCAAGGTCCTCCTCATAGTAATCCCAAAACAATTAGCACTGCTCCCATCCCTGGAGTGTAGGGCATTCTCAGCACACCCAATAGTTATGCCAGTTCCTAGACTTCAACAAGGCACCTCCTTGGAACAGGGACTTACACAGGCTTCAAAGAACGGCTCTTGTACTACGCATTACAACACAGGAAAAAGAACTCCAAGTCTGGCAACAGACATACACAGAACAGAGAGCAGTTTACGCGGAGTGATTTCAGAACAAGAGTTGCTTATGAAAACCATCTATGTGCCATGCTCACAGCTTCTTTGTGGTAAAGTTCAAGCTGGAACCAATCTTCAGGTTCCTAACTCAGTTGGCTTTTCAATTTAACGTGTAGGTAAGAACTAGGGCCTAAAGAAATAGGACCCTGAATAGCAGATTAAGTATGTATTGTTGAGTGGGATTATAATTGTCAAGGTTACTCCTACACTTGGGAGGGATAGAGAAGAAGCAATTTGTCACTAAGCTGTCACTGAAAGCGATGAATAATTCAGACAAACTTCCTTGTTTGTCAGGGCTAGACCCAAATCAGTGCTAGAAATTGATATTAAAAGGTCTTCTTTTTAGGAAGTATGTGTTCTGCTATAACCACAAAGCAGTGAATTTAGTTGGCATGACTCTAGGCATTGTTCAAGAGAAAAGTAAAATCATGCAAGGGACCTGCCACAACATCCCAGGAAACATGAGAATCAGGTAAGTCTATTCAATGGAAACTCACTCGAAGACAAAGAAGAGTGTACATGTCCCCAGGATCAGGAAGAGGGTCAAGTAGAAGATGCCCTTTTGCCGGGCCATCATGACGCGGCCATCACAGCAGAAGGTGTTCCTGCCTGGGAGTTTCTCCCATTTCCTCGTCACCTTCTTTCTTACCACCATCACAGACATGATTGGAGTTCCTGATCCCAAATGGGCTGTGCTACACAAAAGAAGAAACAAAAGCTGAGCCCAGCTTGAAAATCACGTCTCCTACTATTGTTGTCACTGGGTCAACCATCATCCAAAGTCCAACTTCCAACCCTAAGGAAAAGCAAAGGAGAAAAAAAATGAGACAAGAATAAGCAAATGCAATTAAACCCTCATTTCCCAGATGCAGAAAGATGAATCCTACTTCAAATAGTGGGGATGAGGAAATGGGAAAATTGTTTTTTCTAATCTGTGTTTGTTGTCCAAAAAGAAGGGGACGACTGCTTCTTAACTAAATCCTGTTTCCAAACAAGTGCTGATAATTTGATGAATGATAGAACCTTCGAAGTAAAGGAATTACACTCAGCCTTCCCAGTCACTTTAGTTTGTAAGTGAGTAAACTGAGACCAGAGAGAGGAAATAACATATTTAGGGTCACACAGCAACAAAGCTGGGAAAGAAAACATGTCCTCTGACTTCCAGTGCTGGGCATTTGCCACTACACCACTTTGTTCTTTAATCTTCATTAAGAGGTCTCTAAAAATATTAGTTTCTGTCCTGCCCTTCCCTTCCCTCCTCCACTTCTTCTTTCATTAGCCACCCAAATATGAGTCATATCAGTGAAGAAGTGACCCTGGGGAGGGGGGCTAGGAGGTTCGAACACATTGCATTTACCCAAAACAGATTTCCCCTAAACACATCAAACCTCAAACCTCGTGTAACTTCCTGAGTCCAGGAAATGGAACAGACTTAACATCTGCGGGACCCTTCAAGAAATCTGACATCACAGAACTGAAGGTGAAAGGCTGGCTTAAGTAGAAGAAATTCTGAAATGGTTGGTGACTGAGTCTGGGTGGTGTTGGGGATGGGGACGGTGGCAGCAGCTAAGACAAATCCGAAGGGCGCTTTCTGGGACATTTCCTAAGTACCTTGTCTGCTCAGCATCCTGAATTCATTGGCAGGCCTAGCTTTTCTCAATCACTGTCTTCCTTCTCCTCTAAGGTGTGGGGCTGTGGTCTCTATTTACTGACCCCACATGCCCCACGCTGGCAAGAATGAGGCGGAAGCCTTCAGTGTGACTGTAGAGCAAGAGACAACCAACCGAGATCATTCCTGGACTGGCGAGGGCAAAGGTCCAACAGGGGACGAAGAGCACAGCAGGGATACAAGAAGGTAGAAGAAGGCTTTAGAAAAGAGGAGGGGGACCCAAGGGTGCCGAGATCACTTCCTTTGTGTAAAACTAACCTGGAAAACAATCCCCTCCTCAGCCACCGACCCAGCGGGAGAACACTGACCAGGAAGAGGAGCCCGGCTTGGGAGCACAGAAATCACAATGGGTCGGATAGCAGCGACCAGTCCAGCAGCCGAGTGCCCGAGGCCCAGAATCCGGGGCCCGATCGCGGCCACGGCCTCGGGAGGCCCGCCCTGCCTCCGCCACGCCGCGGACCACCGCCCCAAGCCGACTGGGATGCGCGCCACATCCACACGCACACGCATCCACACCTGCGCACACACACGCCCCGCCACGTGGAGTCACCCCTGGCCAGGGGCTCGGCGGCCGCGAGCCAGTTAAGAAGGGCGGTGGCAATGTCCCCGGGTCCGGTGGCAGCCCAGCCCGAGAGACCCCCCCCCGCCCCCAACCCCCACCCCTTGATACCTGAACGAGACCGAACTTGGCCCCGCAACTGAGGGCAGAAAGTGTCCTGTCCCAGGGGATCCCGTCAGCAGCCAAAGGTGATAGCCACTTCTCCTGCCAGGCAGGGAGGCTGTCTCCTCCTGACAAGGGGGACCCCCAATGATTGGGGCCCTAAACCAGCTGTGGCAACCGCCCACCGCTGGCCAAATGGAACGCTCCTCACGTCACCAGGTCGCTCAAGTAGTTGCTCATGCCCCATTGGCTAAATACTCTCAGTGCCTGCCCCTACCCCGCACTGTCATTGGCTATTTCAAATGCCACTCCACGATATCTCAGCCCACTCCTCCACCCATCTCCTTGCCACATGCCAAGCTCTGCCAGCCTCTCTTTGAGGCCCAGCGCCAATATTTTGTGAAGTGTTTCCTTCTATTAATATTGTTATAAAAAGACTGAAGCGAAGGGTATGTCGATGGGACAGGGAGGAGCCAGGGGCACCCCCCCCCATACACACATCGTGACAAGCTGAAGCAACACTACTAGCTGGCAGATCTGGGTGCCCTGGGCCTCTCCAGTCCAGTTTGAATTAAAATCAGCCACAACTTGGACGTGTACCGTTTATAGGCATAAAGACAAGTTCTCTGCCTCCCAAGTCCCATTCAGTGGCCACCTGCATCTCTAAAGCTTTCAGAAGAAAAACAAAAAGGAAGATGAAAAGAATAACTGTCTCCAGGAACATTGATAGAATCATTTTGCAGTGTCAAAAACAAGTAATTGATATTAAGGGCGTTACAGAAATTCCACTGAAATGAAAAATATTTCCAGGTAGATAATAATATAATGATTGCTCAAAAGTTTGTAGATTTCCATTAGAATCAGAGATCTTCTGATAATGAAGGCAGCATTTTCATCGATCAATTAGATCAATTCTCTCCTTCTACCATCCCATCTGTGGTCTCTCCTGCCATGAGCCACTGCTACAAAACATAGTGAATAACAGCATGTAGAAGTTGGAGACAGGAGTGGGGAAAATTGTTGAGAATCAAAGTGTATGATAGGGTGGACATCACAAGGTACTGAGCTGAACGTGAGCTCCTTATCTGTCACATTGTTGGAAGAGAGTACCTATGTTACCAGCCTAGGTTTTCCTGAGCTTGACCAAAGTTTCTCCAGAGTAAGGGTAGTTGGAATTAGTGCAGAAGAAACTGCCAAAGTTCTTCCAAGTGTACCTTGTTTTTGTTTTGTTTTGTTTGTTTAAATGAAGTACCATTTCTCCTTTACAGTACTTGGGTCTTCCATAATATGAAATGAAAAGCTCTAGATATTAAATATATTGACACTTTTATGGCACCTTCCAGTCATTAATTTCAAAGATTTAAAAAATCATGACCTAATTGTGTGACAAGAGAAGTGTGATATAATGAATCTCAAGAGGAAACTATGTCCTTATAAAGCTTCTACTGTTCCTAAGCACTCATGCTGATTAAAATCATTGGCTTATTCCTTATGAAGCATATGATCAGGATTATTGCCTCCAGTTCCACCACCCCACACCCACACTTTGAATCCTTGGGAGTGCTGGGATTGCACACACTTGACATGGAAGGGAGAGGAACTTCCCTCAGCTCCATCAGCTCTCTGGATTCCCAAGCCTGTGTATGTGCATGCAATGCTCTTAAGAATAGTATGGTCAGCCCAGCTGCCATTCTTCTGAGTGTGAAACAGTGGGTCAAAATGAGGCCTCCACAGCACCCAAACATACTTTGTCCATAGTTCAGGTTCAAGTGAGGCCTGGGAAGCCTTGGAATGGATATTTCATGGCAGGACATTCCTGAGATCTGCTCCTCCCTGAACTGGGTCACATTCCCTCTGGGATTAAGTGGCTATGTAAATCAGACTTATTTTATTATAATATGTTATTAGTTGTGCTCACTACGACAATGAAGGGAATTTTATATGGATAAACATTCTGTCATTTCATGTTATCCTGAAAGACTTAGTAGACACACACCTAAATTGTGACTATATTCTGAGATTGGATTTTTCTTTCTTTTCTTTTTTTTAATATTTTATTTTATTTATTTTCAAGCAGAGAAATACAGAGAGGAGAGAGAGAGAGAGAAAAAAAAAACAGACAGAGAAAGAGCACCAGGGGCATATGTGGATACTGGGGAATTGAACCAGGGGCCTTAGGCATAGGCACTGGAGGCAAGTGCCTTAACCGCTGATCCATCTCTCCAGCCCCTTTCCTTTATTTTCTCTTCTCTTTTCAATAAATTTTCCATTATATACATCCAAATCTGTCTGAAGGGGAGCTATAGTCATTCATTAAGCACTAGAAACACTAATGGAATCAAGGTGTAGCCCTCCATTTAAAAGCCCTCATGGTAGATTGGAATAGATTATGGGGTGTGTGTGTTAAAGAATCTGTCTCCATACTTATGGCCCCATGTGTGTGCACACAGGTAAGTGTAAAGTATTGTCGAAAGGACTCAGATCCTGAGTGCCAACACTGGGTTGGAGCGTTCCTGTCAATATTGTTCCAGAGACTATTCAGTACCACAGTTAAGAACAGACACATCACGTCAGTGCCTGCCCTGCAATTGAGTTCTCCATGGCTCAACCCTCCCAAATGTCCTTTACTCACAGGTCCCCTTACCCTCCTCCCCTTTCCACCCGACCTACTTGACTTACACTCCTCTCTCTACTATCTGGCTATAAAATAATACAGTACATATTTGTATAATGAATTGATGAGTAAGCAAACTATGGACTTCCCAGCCCACACATAATCAGTCAGTATTATTAAGCAAGATGTGTTTCTCTAAGGCCTGGGATGATACTGCTAATATAGAAGAAGCAGGATGATATGCAGCATAGAAAGAGCCATGACCAGGGAGGGGAGGGCAGCGGGGAATTGGGGATAACAACTCATTGTTTGCCCACTAAATGTTGTAACTCATTATGGACAATAAATAAATTTAAAAAAAAGAAAAAAAAAGAAAGAGCCATGACCAGACAGAGCTAAGTTCAAGTTTAGACTCTGCTACTTAATACCTTGTCTAGTACTTGGCAAGCAATTAGTGCATTTTGAGCCTATTTTCTCCTCTATAAAATAATGGTAAGACAGCCCTCAGTATCAACCAAATGCAGATCAAAAATATTCAGGAAAAGTTGTACCTGTCTTAAATATGAACAGACTTTTTTCTTGTTATTCCTGCAAACAATACAGTGTAACTGCATTTCCATTGTAGTCACATATTCAGTACCATACATAATCTAGAGATGATTTAAGGATGTGCACAGATTATATTCAAGTACTACTCCATTCTACATGAGAGACTTGAGCATCTGTGGACTTTCATATCCATGGGCGTGCTAGAAGCAAACCTCTGTGGATAATAAGGGACAACTGCTACACTTCGTAGAACTATAAAGGGGCTGGAGAGATGGCTCAGAGGTTGAAGGCACTTGCTCGAAAAATCTGAGAGTCCTGGTTCGATTCCCCAGGACCCAGGTAAAGACAGATGTACAAAGTGGCTGGCTCTGCTCTCTCTCTCTCTCTCTCTCTCTCTCTCTCTCTCTCTCTCTCTCTCTCTCTCTCTCTCTCTCATAAATGAATAAAAATACTTTTAAATGCTTGTATACAGTTCTAAAGGGTATGGAAGATAATTCATACTACATGTCTGGCATGTACATCCAACATGATCAATATTGAAATTACAGTCACTTCTAGACAACTGTCATCCCCCACCTCCCTCCGCCATACTGCTGAGTGGGGTAAAGAGGCTGCACTGAGTAGAGCCCACTGCATCCATGAGCCTCCACATTTTCATAGGCTCTGAATGAATTCATCACTGAATTTCATCATTCTCTGACTGGATGCTTAGTTTTCTCGTCCCTCTTCCCAGTTAGGAAAGGCTTGGGCAGTAATCTTGTTCTAGTCAAATGGCTATTCTTTTTTGTTTCCTTGTTTGGTTTTAGCTTGATTTGTTTTGCACCAAAATCCACTCTTGGTGAACCAGTGAGTTTATTGAAGTTACTTCGAGAGCAGGGCATGGGGTAACTTCGAGGAGCAAAGGCTGCTATGTCACTGGAAAAGCCACCCCACATAGATGCATCTCTGGGGCTCACTGCAGCTCAGCTGGTCAGTCTCTCCCCAACAAAGGACCCTCCTTTAACATCATCTTCTCAATGAAGCCTCAACAGTGCAGTCACATTCTCTGATTCAACAGGTGAGGGAGAAACAGAATGGCTTTCATCAAGCACCTCCTGTGTTCACAGCACTATGCTGAAATTATTGGCTCCTCTCTATGAGCAATTTATTAAGCAAATTATTAAGATGCCAACACACGAAAGCAAACACACAAAGCCAATAAAAACTGCCTGCAGTGACAGAGAAAGTGTTCATCACAATGCGATTGAACCTCCATTTCAAGGTGGAGAAATCCAGCCTTTCCTCCAACCTTTTTGTTTTTGTTCATTTCTGTTTTTTTTTTCTCTTTTGTGACAGGGTCTTATTATGTAGCCCAGGCTGGCCTCAAAGTATTGATCCTTCTCCCTCCCAGCCTCGAAGCCTTTATTTCTGCCTCTGTCCTTGGCTGCTCCTGCCAGTTCCCAGTTTGGTTTCAACTCTGAACTGTGCATCTGTGGCTTCAACTGTGATGGTGCTATGCTTGAAGCCTCAACTGAGACCCTAATATTAACCTCGCATTCTGCAAGAGTCAAACCAGCAGCAAGAGAGAGGGCATTTATTGAGGACTTTCTCTGAGCCAAGGGTTGTGCCAGGTGCTTTATACAGATAAGGTTCCCAGATTAGGGTCTAAACTGGTCCAAGTGAGAGCATCTGATACCGACTTGGCACATCCCTGGTCTTTGACTCTACCCAGCCCTCTTATTCCAGGAGCTGACCTCAAAAACACTGTGTAGTCCTAAAAGATAAACTAGTTAATCAGTCAGCCATCAGGTATGTATTGAGCACCTACAGTCTGCCCATCCTGTACTAGGCAAGAAGGGAAATACCAAAGGAATATATGACATGATCCCAGCCTCAAAGAACTTAAACTATTCTAAGGGAGAAAAGTCTAGCACCTATGAAGTCATTAAAGAAAAATACTAAGCTCTACAGAGTCAAATTCCCAGCTATACATAGCAGAACCTCCAATCTCTTAAAGAAAGCTTGACTCAAAAGGTTGTACTCAGGCTGGAGAGATGGTTCAGTGGTTAAGGCACTTGCTTGCAATGCCTGAAAACCTGAGTTTGATTACCCAGTACCCACGAAAAGCCAGATGCTCAAAGTGGCACATGCATCTGGAGTCTGTTCAAAGTGGCTGAAGGTCCATTCTCTCTCTCTCTCTCTCTCTCTCTCTCTCTCTCTCTCTCTCTCTCTCTCTCTCTCTGTCTCTCTCTTTGCAAATAAATAAATAAATAAAAATTTTAATTAAAAATATGGTACTCCATCAGAGATGGAGCTCACATAGCATGCATAAAGTCCTGGGTTTGATCCTCAGCACTACATAAACTGGACATGGTGGTATGCCTGTAATCCCAAAAGCTGGGAGGCAGAGGCAGGAAGATCAGGAGTTCAAGGCCATCTTCAGCTACATAGTGAGTTTGAGGCAAGCACAGTCTAAAGGAAAACAGGTGTCAGAACAAGGTGAACTCTCTTAGACTAGTGATGACTCAGTGATACAGCCTAGCAAGTGTCAGGCCCTGGCTTTCATCACCAGCACTAAAAAACAAAAACAAACCCAGAAGGTTGAACCCTCTTATGTTCAGTTGGTAGAAGAGTACACTGGTTTAAAAAATTAGTAGGGGGCCCTGGGGTGATGGTTCAGCAGTTCAAGGCAATTGACTGCTAATCCCTGGCATCCAAGTTCAATTCCATAATACCCTCATAAAGCCAGATGCACAATGTGGCACATGCATCTGGAGTTCATTTGCAAGAGACCCAGCCATACCCATGCTCAATCTCTTTCTCTGTGATTGTTTTGTTTTTAGTCATCTAGGGTAGGTCGCTGAAGATGTTTACAGGAATGCAGCCTCTCAGTAGAGCGTAAGATGTAAGGAAGCTCAAGAGGGCTAGAAATTAACATCCCTTCCTGAGAGGGCAGTGCAGGAAGGAAATTCCAAAGGCTCAGGAAGCTATTAAGTCTGGGATGGGGTTGCAAGACTTCATCCTAAGGCTATATAAAGGGGAAGGAAATTTCTCTCCCTTGTCCCCTGCCTGTTTCACTTGTGTGTGAATGGTGTTGGTGATGGTTTCTCTCTCTTCTTGGGCCATTATGGAACTGCCTCTGGATCTAGAGCTTCAATAAATCCTTTCCTCACATAACTGTGCCTGGTTTGGAGATTCATCCCAGTGTCATATGGCTGACTATGGCACTCTCTCATAAATTAATTTTTTAAAAAAAATCAGTAGGATTGGGCTGCAGAGATGGCTTAGCAGTTAAGGTGTTTGCCTGCAAAGCAAAAGGATCCAAGTTCAATTTCCCAGTACCCACATAAAGCCAGATGCACAAGATGGCACATGTTTCTGGAGCTCATCTGCAGTGGCAGGAGGCCCTGGCATGCCTGTTTTCTCTCTTTCCCTCTCTCTCTCTCTCTCTCTCTCTCTCTCTCTCTCTCTCTCTCTCTCTCTCTGTGTGTGTGTGTGTGT